>KZ308186.1:1133159-1161256 GCA_000376725.2 Ladona fulva | reverse complement strand
ATATAATATGCTGTAAATTTTTCCTTGTGATTGAAACTTCGTTGGGTCTTGAGTGGTTTTGTTTGCCATTATTTTTCACGAAAGTTTAACTTAATTCAATTGGGTATATTAGCCGTACTTCGTTGATTGTCATGTAAATTTAGGAATCGGGAAAAATCGCGTTAAGGCTCTGGATAACCACATGGGTTACTCGTTCGAATTCAACAAAGTTGGTTCTAGGTTCATTTCCCTGCGGGAGCGCACGTGCAAAATGACCTTAGTCGAAGCACTTTTAAAATTATACCACCATCGTCATGTGAGTCTATTATCAGCATAAAACGGCATTAGAAATGAGTTATTGAGCAAGATTTGGGTGACCTATTACCACGTAAATAGCGAAACATTAAGTTTGCCGAATCTTCGGTAACCATTACATCAGGCGTGATTTGCCAAGATTGATTCTTATTGTAGATACATTCTATGGCCAAAATAATAATCAGTATTGAATTTCCTTTCTTTCGGTGCTTTTCTCGATCTCCTATGACTGTACTTTCTAATTAAATTTTGTGAAAGAAATAAACCCAGCGAGCGATTTACTTTAAATACATTTATTATGGAAGGGGTTCGATTCTTCTGGGGCCTAACCGGAGACAGTAAATAAAAAGCAACCTTACTCTGCTCAGGGGAAATATTTAACAATGTATAAAGTTTGATAACTGTGCAATGTACGGTTCTCGAGTTCTGGAGGCACACACACATCCATTTTTATATATGTAATAGATTTTAGGAATGGCCGCAGTCGTCTAATCTTTCGGAAATGTGCCCATCTCAGTTATCTTTTTCTTAAAATATATTAGAAGAATATGTTTGAGGTTTTTTCATAGCTTTTTACAATAACTTTCTATTTATATGTAAAAAAAGACGTTTTTTCGTGGACCCAGGCTCGACTAATTGGAAAGTAAGAATTCTCGCGAGTGCTGCCAAGACTTCGAAAATACGATTTCGAAGGGGAATGGAAAGGTTGTAAGATTTTCGCAAGGATCTAGCGAGAAGAATGGCTTTCATAAATAAACTGCCCGAGGCGATTCGTTGAACTGCGAGGAAATATGGATTCCGCTTCGTGGAGTTGGGACTCTTCTAAGATGTGGGTTTCCTGGAAAAGGCGATGCCGATCAGCATTACGGGAATTGCTGAGAAAAGAAGAGTTGCTCGCTCCCTTGCACTTGACGATAGGCAAAGAATATTAATTGCCTATGGATGGTGCGGTTTCACCAGATTCTATGAAGGAAGAATCCTCTAGTGCAGGGATGAGTTAAGCGAGGACCGCGAGTTATTGAAAATATGGAATCCTTTTTGAAGAAGTAAAAAGGATGTAGTACTTTCCACAGAATATGATATATTCACGCGACTAATGTCATCTGCTAGTAGAGAACTTAATCTTCAGCTAATTTTTTTTTTATTATCGGGAAATGAAAATTTGATAGTATGGATCGAATATGAAGTCAGAACTACCGGTATAAAATACACAAAATACAACTGTATACGTATCAAAGGCTGTCTGAAATTCTTTAAACATCTTAAAACTGTAACTATTCTGGTTAATGAGAATTTTGATGTGATGAAAAGATGTTAATGGCATAAGTGTGGGATAAGTCACCAAGAAATTTAAAAAATTGCATTGGATAGGGAATATTGAGGCTCATGAACCTATCGAATGGTAGAAGACTTGTTTACGAAGAAAGTACTTGTGTAACCCCGCATAAGGTTAATAAAAAACTTATGGACGTATTGAGCTAGTGCAGATTGCTACGAGGCTCATAATCTAACTTAATGTCTCATTATCTCATAGGGCAACTTGAACTTACGACAGTTGATAAATGCAATATTTCTGTTTTAACTTATGATGGAGTTCTCATGGCTCACCCTTTTCGCTCGACTTTCCCGCACCATATCCTCCGCAAGTAAGTTGTCCACTTCCTCATATATCCCGAACCTTCAACTATATTTTCTTGCCCCTCCCTTGGTCAACCAATTTCCTCTCCTCGTTGTTTAATTCCGCTTCATTGGTTTTCTCCACAGAACATTTTATAATCTGCGCCATGCCCGCATGTCATAGGCTTCCATTCACCTCGGTCGATTTTCTTTAGAGGTCAGATATCCAGCTTCAAAACGACATGTTCAAATAATTTTATTCACATTAATGTTAGTTAATTAATCTATAAGGCAACCAGGTCAAGCAATCTCGAGCCAATCGGGCTATTACCAAATTTGATAGAAATCTTTTATTTTTGCTATGTGAGTTAAGTTCGCAATTTCGTGTACCTGGGACTTTTCTATTAGTGCATTTGGTACCATTGGCGAAATCCTGGCCCATTTTTAATGATGTACGCCTGAATAATTTCTTCTTAGCGTTATGCAAAATTTCAGACGTCAATTCACGGAATCGATGAATAATTCGCCCCATTATCGAAGTTGTAAAAATTTTTTTTGTATGGAAAATGGCATACGCTTTTGCAAAATGTAGGCATTTGATATTTTCTCCAAACTTTTTCTGTTTGAAGCTATATCTCGCAATTTCCTAGAAAAATTATCGCTTCTAGTCTTTTTGCTCGACTTTTAGAGTAGGTTTGGCTCACCCTGACATTATTCATCGGAATGTTTTGCTAATCCGTGGTTGTGTCACATTCGGATTTGATTTCACTTTCGGCATATTCTATTTTCTTTGAAGCCTCGATGCACCTGTGCAGCTGCTTGTGGCGCTCGCCCTTGCGTAATGGAGTTTCAACTCAAGGGAAATTATTCGCTCCAGGAAAGGAGATTTGTTTTATTTCGCACATCCTTGACTTACATCTCGAAATTTGCTAATATTTCGCTCGATTTCGTTTGTTCTATACAGTATCTGTGGAATTACGCTGGCTATGGTGGAAAAACTTAGGATAGTTCGTATTTTAGTAACATAACGTGTTTATTAAATATTTCAATGGGGTAAAATCGTCTGTGATACGTTATTTCTGTACTTTATGGTGTTTTCCTGCATTAGGCGTAGTTATAAAATTCGCATAAAAAGCAAGCAAAGATCCATCTCAATAATGCCAGAATGTTTGTCCAAAAACTCCAGCAACGTTTGAATAATTCGCCAATTTTGTTCTTACTACTTCATGTTTTTACGAAGGATTGACCATGGTTCAAAGTAAGTTTAAACTCCGTCCTCAGAAGTCAGTAGTATTTCCGTATTCCTACCTACAAAAATTATGTGTGGCTTTCATTCCTTCTTTTAAAATGTGTGCCTTGCACACAGATATTTGTAAAGCAACTAAGTTCGTGCTCACCGAAGTTTCATTTGAATGTCTTTAGTGACAATCAAGTTTTAACTGTAGTTGGAGTTCTAATAAATCCAGTCCGTTAAATTCATTGATAGCTCCTTCCATACAATTTTGTAATTACCATTCAGGGAAAAACTTGACATTTAGATTTGAATTGCAATTACAGTTATTCAGTAACTATTTATTTCACGGCCTGCAGTACTGATTTCTTGCAGCCCGACTTCCCGAGAGCATAATCCTGTCTTTTCCTAAGTGAAAGAGATGGAAATCTCGAGGATACCCTGGCCCTTAACCCCCTTCAGGACGAGGGCCTTCAGCCTGCAGTATATTGGGAACGTCTTCGCACTCGATCGCGTTTTTTCCAAGATTCTCCCGAGCTGTATTCTCGGTCGTGAGTCATTGGTTGCCTACGCTGTTCGCCGATAGGTGGCTGCGAAATCGACTGCTAAAGGGCTGCCCTTGCTTCAGAAGCGCTGGGATGGGAGGTTGGAAGCGGGACACGCGCCCAAAGCCCGGCACCATCAGAGTCTCTCAACAATGCGTGCGATTGTCCCCTCGACTGCTCCTTCCCCTTCTCCCCCTCCCGCCCCCCGGTCCAGACACTCTTACGGCTCCATGCTATTATATCCCCTCCAGCGTGGCGCACTCTCCAACTGTATACTATACGTCATTCGCTCTTCATTTGCGCATGTAGCGAAGAAAGGCGTCCCCTTCTGTCTGCTCGGAGATGATGATTTGGATCCGGGATTAGCACGTTTTGGGCCGTCTGAAAGGCCTTCTCAGCCTCATCGGTGATTTTTGCGTGAGTTCTCGTCATCGGAAGAACGCACTTGCGATTTTTATTCATCTATTCATATGGATGGTTTGTGACAACAGGGCGTACCCATGACTGTGCCTTGGGGGACCCTAAGTCCTTATTTGTATTCCAAGCAACGCTATCGCTTCTACAATTAATGGTTGGATGCTTACTGCCTAATAAATATCCGGCGATGGTGGAGCCTTTGAATCACTCCCCAAGTGGCTTGACTCTGCAGCTTTTGAAGGAATAACTTTCCTGAACGTTTCTCTTAACTGTGTAATCTATCATCTCAAGTACCTTGTGAAAAGGAAAATGGTCATCTCGTTTCATTTTTTGATGATCAGTTCCTTTAGGTGAAGTTTTAGATTTTTCGGGAATACGACCTGCAGATCTAAACGGATATTACGAAGGAATGAATAGCTTCATTTTCCTGGAAACTTAATTTTTCTAAAAGTTTGTTCCGGTTAAGGAAGTAGCTGTCTGAATTCCCTCAGATCTCCTCCCTCACGACGGAACATTTACTCGACATTTAATATCTCGAAATTCTTCCATCTGAAATTATGAAATACCTCGATACGTTCTTTGAAGGAGATTTCAGTAGGCCTACAAAGCCCAAAGGAAACATATTATCACCGGAGCTATTCAGATCTGAATTCTATCCCTGTGATCTTTTTTAGACTAAGTACTGGTTCTAATGGAGACGTAGTAACTCATTATATATTCAAGAGATTTTCAACATTGATCTGTCGTCATTGTTGATTATCAATAGTCATATTTCATATGACTTTGAAATTATTGATAATCCCATCTACTTTCATGATACTATCGGTACACTAGCTTTCTGGGACCGATCTCGAGCTTCCATTTCCTGAGTGGAACTGCATTAATTTGTACATTAATAGAATTGTGCCCGAAGTAAAGAGACTGACAATGGGTATTGAGCAGGTGTTCTCAACCAGAGGTATCCATTGGTACTTGGAAAATATTACAGCGATAAGTATTCAGTGGATTAATATTTTTCTAGATTAAGATGTTATGGTAAATAACATTTTAATTGTGTAAAGGTAAATTGAGGATATGAAAAAAATGAAAGGATATGATCGGAATTAAGTAAATGGGTAATGTTATAATCTCGGTACAATTTTGTCGGTATAACAAGTCTTGTTATGAACCCCCAAAGAGCTTTTCCTAATCTAGTCGTAAAACTTTACCCATTTAGAATTATTGTAAGATTTATAGGTAAAATAATTGCGAATGTTTTTGAACATTCTCGGATTTATTTTACGTTGCCGCTAGAAATTATGTATCTATCGTGTAGCAAACAGGTTTTCGCGATGGTATTTTAAGTACCAGTTTAAGATCAATCTGGAAGATTTTTTCCATGGTATAAGAAATCGCACATCACTACATCTTCATTTCGCAAAGAGATCTTCAGATTATAAATGGGTGGCGTGGGTGGACGTTAGTAGGTGGCGACCAGTTTCCGGGGATCGATAGCGTGTAACCGTTCACGCGTAACCGATTTCACAGGTGGAATAGGTGTGTTAGAAAGGGCGGACTTTCCTATTGTATTTTAAGATATGTGTTTTAGGAGCAGCACTGCAAACCGTAGTACCCTGTAACTTTTGCCATGTTTCAGCGGAAATTAAATCTCTATGCTCGGTTGGATTGTGGAGGAACTCTGCGATTGCTAATGTGAAATATTAATTTCATAAAAGTGCTTTTCGTCGGTTATTTTTCAAAATGAAGTACCTAATAACATTTTAGTATTAAGAACGAGCAAGATCAAAAAGGTATCTTTGAAAACTAGAGCCGATTGAATTCAAATTTCTCAGTGATTGGGGGTAAAGAATGGGTCGCCAGTCCCCGCTTCATTCCTACGTCAAAAAATTCAATCATCCATTGCAGGTAGAAAAATCATTCAGTATTAATGCTACGGAAAATGAAATTTTCCATGAATTACGGCCGGAAAACGCTTTGAATATTCACAGTTAAGAAATTAAGTTTCTTAGAAGTTAGAATTCATTTAATTTAGATGTTTGAAAGGAGGCTTAAGTAGAATCGAAGTACAGATGCATAAGATACGTAAAAAGGAGAGATAAAATCGGCCTTCTCCCGGAAAATTCATTTGGGGTCATATATACCTTTAAAAGCGGTACCAACACACTTGAGAACATCGCCTAGTTGAAAATTGTAGGAGTTAAGTAACTTCTTGCTCCCATAACATCTTAAATACCAGGACCGCCACCGAAAGGAAGAAATTACGCGAAACTTTCCCTCGCAATTCCAATTTTGCTCAGTGAATAAGTCGCATCGTCAATCAGAAATTCATACATTTGCGACTATGAGTTTTGTAGCAGTAGTCGGTGAATTATTCAGAATTTGCACTCTTTATAGAATATCCAGTCTATATTGAATTTCCGAAAAAAATCATCTTTGAGCTTGGCTGAAGAGAAATTTCTTATGGAATGTATTTTTGGGCTATTGCCAGACAATTTCCCCGACCCCTAGCTGAGGGCATCTTGAGTTCGTGGAAGGAGAACTTTTGTGCGGAATTCTCTGCCCTAATTTCAATACTCGATTCTCGAAAAATATAATATGTTCTTATTCTGATTTTTTTTGGTTTCGCGGAAACACGTTAAACGAAGTTCATGCATTTCTGAGGTTCGCATTTAGTTTCTATTGATCGTATCTCATTTAATGTGTTGTTTGGTTTTCATATCCGATTGCTTCTAGAAAGAGAAACCTTTCAATGTGGGTCAAAATGTTGATAAGTTTAATCTTTCTCTCGCTTAGGTTTACTTTTGTGTTTATGTAAAATTCGGTTTTGATTACGGCTCTGGTTTGTCAGTCATAGAAATCTCAATTAAAAGGAACCGTCGACTGCAGACGGAGACCCCAAACCGTTTTCTTCGAGCATTCACCAATTACAGAATACCCCACAGTTCTGGATTGACGATCATGACGGCTCAAATTGGCTCTAATTTTTGCTGTATTTTTTTTCTGAGAATCCAGTTTGAAAGAAAAGAATTGGGTGGCCGTCGAAGTTCTGGACTTCGCCCTTTATTCTCGTCAGCCTTTTTAGTTCTCTACTTCAGTATACACGCTTTTCTCTCGCAGTCTTTCTTTCTTCCATATTTCTGCTTCGCATCTTTTATTGTCACTCTTAGGTTTGCTGACGTTTCATCCAGAGGCATTAGTGGCCATGGAGTGAATATGAATCAGGGAACCTCTCAAGAAGGGGAGGTCAGAAAGGAAATGACCTCAAGAGCTACCTCGAAATTTGCAAGTGGCCCCATGAGAAAGGATTCGTCAAAGAAACAAGAAGGCCATTTAAATTTCAAGAGGGCGTCAAAATTTGGTAGTGTTCCTGGCCCTTCTGGAACTTTCTGCCAGACGGTGATTCATATCTAACTGGAAAGCGTCGGTCCACGAGTTATTTGTCGAGGATGGATATGATTTTTTTTGTTTTAATGTAATACTTAAAGATCACTGCAGGATTCGTACTTTCGGGGCAAACAACTTGTCTCTTTTCTTAGGGAACTAAAGAAACCTAGTGTTCAAACTTCTTGTAGAAAAGTTTTGCCGTTGTTTAAATGTGTTATTTTGCCTGAATAGGCTATACTTATTCTGCAATGAATATTACAGTTTTATTTATTCGTAATTCCAGATTTCTTTGTATGATTCCAAAATAAGAATTCTTGGTATGTGTATACGCATGTTATCTTCAAGATCTTCGATAGTCTTTCATTCTCACCTGCATATCTAAATTTGCATCGTTTTTAGCTAACTAAGCTTTTATGTTGTATTGATTTAATCAAAAATTAATTCTTTTTAATTTCGGTTTATTTCTTCTGTTGGTTTACCTTATAATACTTACGTAATTGATATTATTATGTAATACGTTTTATTGGCAAAAGTATCCCCCGCATGTAATTAGACATTTCCTTCTTTTAATCACATTCATTGGCTGCTTTCCTAGTGGAAACATTCCAAAGATCAGAAATATGTATGTTTTTTCCTCCACAAAACCTTTCTTTCTTTCCTTATTTTATTTCTTTTGCCGCCATACTTTTTGAAAAATCTGTTGTATATTTTCTTGTTTAAAATATCAAATCATTATATGCACTCCTACTTTTGTATTACATTCTGCCGAGAGATATATGGAATGGATTTTAGTCCCAATTTCGCCCAATTAAGACGTTTGTATTGTATTTATTACCCTATTTCCCATGCTTATCGTACTGGGGGAAATATATCCCTACTACTGTACTGCGGTTTCAGGATTTACTTATTTTTATACCATTTGAGACCTCTCCTTCTAATTAGTAATTGTTATTTGCTTAATCAGTGGCTTAATACGAGTATTCGTATAATCATTCCCGACCGGCATTTACAGTCTAGGCTTTGATTCCTCTCTCCTGAAACAAGATCCCGCATCTACATCCTATAAACATACTAGGAGACTTGAGCGTTCCCATCGGTGATATCTCGGCTTCTTGGGGACCGCAGCTCTAGCAACCGGTTCGGTTTGGCCCGGAAATGCCTGGATGGTGGTCATAAAATCCTGTCTCTCGCTCCGGAGCCCACGTTTCAGAAAAATTATGTGATTTTAATGGATTCATAACGTCGATGCACGAATATTATCGATTCTTCTTATTTGGGTATAAATTTGTCAAATTTGGGTTCTTGTACCGGACATGAGATTAGTTTCTAACTGTGGTAAACTTAAAAATTTTGCCCCTAAGGAAATGCCTTCACATCTTTTTGTACACCACTGAATTGAATGGCAGCTCTCTTCTTCGAAAAGGGGACTCATCCATCTATTAAAAGTGTAAAAAGGCTTCATCTTATGCACATTTACATTAATGTAAATGTATTTGTCATATGTATTCGTCTTATGATGGTTGGATGGACGGTAGTGGTTATGAAGTTTGTCAATGGTTTGATATTTATCTCAAAGAGTCGCAAACAAATGCTTTGCGCAATGCACTTAGCAATGTATGCAACGGTTTTATGCGAATAAAAAATGACAACCCTTGACACATTTTAAACATTCAATGATTTTATGATATTTTTGGGCTTCAACATATTTTCTTTTAGAGTTTAGATAATTGCAGTACCATGTCACACACATGATTGTTTTGGAGTATTTTGTATTCAGTATGCAAAGAAATGTTGCTCCGCCAACAATTAGTAGTAGATAAATTTGGTTATGCATCATTCCCGAGTCTCTAAAGATTTTATGAAATATAAGGATTATATAAGATTATATGAATTTAAAAAGTGTTACAGACGAATTAGCGTTTAAATCTTTGAGAAAAAAATTTATTTGTCCATCTTCATTCATATTGTTTGTATTACATTGTTTTCACCCAGTATTATGATTACAGTATATCAAGACAACTCGTATTCTTTAATAGAATCACTAAACAACTCCATAATGGGAGACTTACTAAACCACATGAAATTACAATCGTTTAATAGAATCTGTGTAAGTCGCTAACGGGATCAATTTTCCACAGAAAGGGACTATTTTAAGAATGGATTTGCTATTTTTAAACAAAAAAGTATAAATGAGAAAAATTGGAACAGTATAATTGCCAGCGATCCGTACTGCGAGCTACTGACGACTGTCGGCCTACAAAGACCCCGTATTTATTCCAGGAACAGAATTATCTTAATTCACGCAGGATGAAAGAGGTTTTCAGACCACCTTCACGTCTCATTACGCTATATTTGCTTCTTCGAAGAATGGCCGCCAATCAGGTCACCTCGATCAATCATCTCCCCGCCTCTCCATTCATAACTGCGATTCGCCTTTGTTTTTCT
Organism: Ladona fulva; assembly: GCA_000376725.2. Classification (NCBI taxonomy): domain Eukaryota; kingdom Metazoa; phylum Arthropoda; class Insecta; order Odonata; family Libellulidae; genus Ladona; species Ladona fulva. Next base: position 1,151,323 of record KZ308186.1, on the reverse strand, counting down.
CCTTTATCCTCCGCGGTATCTGCGGCAAAACATGGCGAACCTCGAAATAGTCATTTTCATTTTTCCCTCGCCCCTAATTCAGCGCGACTATCCGCGCAACAATTGCTCTCGGATTTGGTCGCCCGAGTAACAGGTGGAGAGTCTAAATCTCCGCGAAAAGTGGAGTGTGGTCTGGACTGGTTTTGTCCCCAAACGCATTGCTACCGCTTTCGCGGAGGAATTTTTCTCCTCATATCCGCAAAATATATGTTTTGGCTAGTAGAATAGCGTGAACATCCTATTCGCAGTCCTATTTGTCTTTCTCAGGAGAATAAATCGGAAGAAGCCGTAGATAAATTCAACGTTGTAAACGCCTGTTTCACCTAAGGTTAGGTTACAGCTCTGCACGTAGCTTCAATAACACAGCAAAAGCTAACCAGGGGTGGAATATACAATACATAACTGTAGAATAAGAATCTTTTATTTAATGCACACCACGTCACGTTCCAAACTTTGGTAGATCCAGAGTGGGGGGCGATAGGGGATATCAACCCCCCCTTGATGATTTTGTACTCGTAATTTCAATTGGTCGTTACATTTCTCTGAAAGAGATTTGAAGTATTATCTCTTTAATGTTTTCTATTGCCGAATAACTATTTTCTCATTTGAGAGTAGCTGCTCATTTGGTAGATTTATTAAAATTTATGTTTTTTTGGAGGAATTATGGTCTTGGCAAAAATTGTTGAATTAATGCTCCAAATTCCTGACGGTTAACGAAGACTATTCTGCATTCCTTAATAGATCAATTATTTAAAACAAATGGTATAATATGCATAAAGGTATCACTATTTTGGGTGAAAATTATTGGACATTTTTAAAATTGTTCCATTTTTTCGCCTCTCGGACTCGAAGTTCTTAATAAATTACTTTCGGATTTTCAACAATTTGAGCCGTCTCACTCCTGTAGCAGAGCGTGCTTTATCTATCACGCTTTTTAAATTTGGTTGGGGAACCACTTAATGAGGGAGTGATTAGAAATAGTGTTATTGTGTTTTTAGTCTCTTAATCAAATTCGTTGAAAGTTGGGATATCTCGAGAGGATTAATTAATCTCTTTCGTCTCCCGAAGGCTTGTTTCCATTCCGTTTCCTTTGAGTCAATAGAAAATGTCCATTAAAAATCGCGATGTGAAAGATCTGAATTATTCTGAATTCAGTAGCATATCTGAATGAAAAGGTCGCGATAATATAAAGTAAGCGAGATTTAAGTGCTTTTCTTAAAAGGTTGATTATGGAAAGGGAGTTGTTGAAGCGGGCGAATGAAGTGGCTCGGCATTTCCGGTGCGAAGCGTCCGTCTTCGGCCTTAACTCAGCTCTTTTTCTCGCGATAAGAGCGGCGGAATGCCGCCAGGTCTTGGGTTACGCGTGTGCCACATGATCTTTGAGGGGCCGTTTCTGTTTGCGGATTCAATGCACGCTGTGATCCATGTAATCAATTTTTGAAGCATTAAGGGAGGTAAATGGCAAGAAAGGCTGCGGGTCTTTGTTATACATACATTAGCGTAAGCGTTGGAGGATTTAGGGAAAATTTTGATTAAGGATATGTCCCCTGAGGTACGGAGTACGGAAGAGGGAAATGATTTTTCGAAGTTCGAACCATATGAATGGCGTACTTTGGAACCAGAGTAATAGAAGCACGTAAGTAGATGTTAGCAATTTTTATATTTACTGATTCTAAAGCTTTTCTTGAAGATTCTGTAGTTATTTTCAGTTCTGTCCGTTAGAGATTCCAATGTGGTCTTCATGCCGCTGTTCGGTCATAACGATAATGAAAGCAGAAACGAGATAACGTAATCATCGAATGAACCCCCTTCTTCCTTCTTCTTTGCTTAATTAGCTGATTATTCTTGCGTAAATAAGTTACAGACGAATATCATTTCGGAAATACAGATGAATGTTATGTACTTTTGATACAGTCGGGCACTAAATGAAAGTCACTGCATATATTTCTGACAGTTAATTTTTTAAGGCCATATTCAAGGCACACTTCTTCAGAAGCAATTCATTGAAGGAATATAAGTGAAGCTGATGAAATTGGTGGGCAAGTTCATACTAAACGTTGGATTCTATGAAGGTTGGATGCTAGGAAAGAGAGAGATAAAGTTGTTGAATGATGTACAAGGAGAGAAAGAAGTAAGAATAATTGAGGAAATTGCATTAAGTAGAGAATCTTAAGGCGCATAGGCCTGCTGATAGGAAGAGGGATAAGGAATAACAAGTGTGAAAAATAGCTACATTATTGGGACTCGAAACCTCCCGCTTTTGAAAGTGGAGACCTGGGTTCGAGTCCCAGTCATGTATAAACAAGTCATCTAAAAATTTGTTTACAAAGTAAAAACACCATCCCTCAATCCTAGGAAGAGTGATATTTATTTATGTCTGTAAATTACTAAATCCAAAGGCAGGTTTGTAACTCTACCTCACCACCACCTTGGAGAGGTAATGAGGTTTACTTGGCAAGGTGAGGAGTGAGGTAATTTTCTCTTTCTTTTGTTACTATCAACCAGCACAATGGCTCTTTCTGTGACACTTAAGAATGTATGCCATTCCTCAGCATTTTTCATAATTCATACCTCAGTAGTATAATAACAGTCATGCACGTGACTGAAAATGAATCAAAAGTAAATGAAGTATGAATTTTCGCCTATCCTGCACAAAAAGAAAAATAGAAATATTTTATTTATAAAAAATATACTTGCTGGAATTGTATACATATATTTCATGTGATATTTTTTTAGTACTGCAAAATATTTATCGGCCGCGATGGCGGAGTGGTTATCGTTGGGATAGGTAGGGCTCCATCCCCAGGGTCCCTGGTTCGAGGACTGACTGATAGGATTTTTCTGGTTAAGGAATGTCTGTGTATGTTCGCCCCTTGTTACTGTTTACGTCTACCTCTGTAATTGTCTAATAAATGGATTATTGTGGGGACTTTGGTAACTAAATAATTTTTTTAAATATCACATTTGAAATTAATCATTACGCAATGATTAGCTTGTATTAGGATTGAAATCAAATCCGATCGTGTTTTTTCCCGCAGATGTTCTCATGTAGGTCTGCTGTCTCACTAAATGGCATTTTGCTTAGAACTGAAGGTAAACGACCTCAAGCGCATGCGATTGCAGATTGTGGCAATGGAGACATCGTTATTGCTTCGTTCTCCAAGTGTCTACGCAAGAATCGAAAATGTGAGGACGGGATTTCACTGCGAATGTGCCTCGATGTGATGAAGTCGTCACGTTAGAGAAACGGTCATATCCAATAATAGCTTTCCTTGCGGCTATCTCTATTCCTGAAAATATCGAGGCGAAGAAATCAAATTAGCTCAGCCGCTGTTATTACAGCCGCGTATATCTGATAAGAGGTTAGTTCATGCTCCGCGCATTCGTTGCAAAGCGTAAAATCTCTCGGCCGAGTGTTTTTTGCCGCGAAAGATTTATTGGTCGGAGATCTGTGCAGCTGTTAATTCGCTATGTACCCTTTATCTGTTCGTCCTTTAACGTGTTCCGGGAAATGTCTTAAAAGATCTTCATTCCGGTCTATTCGAAGGATTTGTGGAATCGAATCGTAGATTTTCTCGAGGGAAAGCGTCCTAATCTTACATTTAAATATCACCAGGAAGGAATTTCTACTGTATAGTGTCAAATAGTGATGCTTCAAACCGAGGATTTCATTGAATATGGTAAACATTCAATAAGGCTAGGAAAATCTCTAATGGAATTCTTATTAGTTTTATATTTCGCTTAATTATAGGGGATCGTTGCCCTGGATCGTTTTCATTGCTTGGTAAATACTTGTCCCGACGTTTCATGGTATTGTAGGATTATATTAATTACCTTTTTTGGATCTACAGTGATCCAATTTAGAAAGGGAAGCCTGTAGAAGAAAAAGTTTTCCCATTCATGGGATTGGTTTTGTAAAAGAATTTAAAATTTTCGTAAATTTTGGCATTAATTCGGCACTTTTTAAGGGCACTGGTAGAAAATTCGTTACATTTTACGGCCTAACAAGTCCAATTTTCCACCATTTTCAAGGTTGTGCCACTGTTCAGTGTAAAATATTATTTTCTAGTGTTCCGGTCGCATGCGAATAGTAGTTAAAATCATGACCTGAATACATTGCCTATTCGTGTCTTTTAAAGAAAGTACCCCTTAGGATAAACTTATAAAAATAGCCAGGAGGCTCCCGTATAGCCAAGTGGGCAACATGTTTGACTTCGGTGAAAGCGTTCCCGGGTTCGATTCCAAGTGAGGCCTTTCGTGCGGAATGAACTAAGCTGTCGAAGCACATTTAACAATACTACTACTACAACAATAGTGGAGACCGGTACTCTAGGTCTCCCATATTCCGGGCATACCAGCCAAAATACTGCTATACCAATTAACTGGAACGGCGATTCGTGATTAGAGTATATCTGTTCGGAAAGTGGAGGACCCGGAATCGAGACTCAATCACGTCGGTATTTTCCATTTCTTTGTATCCTTGAGTTGAAACTCCTTGAAAACGTACTGTTTGAATACCAGTCTTTGCTGTTGCCGAATCCCTTGATTCTAAAAAACAGGCACGAATAGGATTTTGATCCGTCTAGATAAACCTGTTCCGTTATCGCCACGGCTGGTTTAGGAGCAGTTCTACGGGTGTTTGTGGAAACTAAGGATTAAAATGTCACAATTCCTTCCGGAGCTCGATGGCAGCCATTCAAAGGATAAGGTCACTCAGCTTTATCAGAAGGCATATTGATGATAGGAGGAGAGATGTATCGATCGCCTCTCAAGTCCTAACTTCAGAAAAGAAAAGGTCACGCCAAATTGTGCGTGAGAGATGGGGTATTTGGAATCAATGCGATACTGGTTTCGAAACGTCTCCTGTGGAATATAAAGCCTCTTGAGGGAGCCCAGCGTATTTGGGGCAGTCAATAAGGAAGAATAGATAGTATGGGATTGTACTCCGTCATAATGTTTTCGGGTGCTTCGTCGTTTTCGGCGAAACTGATTTATACGCGAATGTCGTTACTCGTTCAAATGTTGTTTCTGAAGTTAGTAACCAGAACACGTGGGGGAACCGTATGCTTATTTTTCATTTTAGAGTACGATCCTCTGGGAATTCTCGCAGCGGTGGTTTTCCTTACAATGGCGACTTATCTATTAGTTATTTAAGTTACATATAGTATTGCATAGTTCTGGTATCCTAGCAACGATTTTTCTGTTAAAATCGGTTTAGGAATCAGGTAAGGAATATATTTCTTAGTAATTTTTTATTCTATAAACAAAAATCAGCTGAATAAATGAGACATATATTGAAGATCTTTTCTCTATATCGTGTTCGTGGATTTTATCTTGGAGGAAATAACTTGGTTTCTGTTATAAAATGTTTATGTGTATTGATTTATTTTTATGGAATGTAGTGATGATGGCAGTTCTCAGAATGCCGTGATAGTATTCAACGTAGCCTTGATTTTAGGTCTAGTTTTCCAGCTAGCTTATTGCAGCTTTATACAGATAATAAAAGGCACTCATTCATTCTGTTCTCTCCCATAGAATGGAAATGAAAACTTGTCAAACTGGGTGGTACTAGCCCGAAAATTTAAGTCAAGAGATAGGAATACTGTTTATGAACTAGTGTTCTACTTTATGGTAGGTAAGATATGTCCCCTACTAGACGCCATTTCTTTCGTTTCTTGGTAACTTACTCCACACTTCTAATAACTTTTGTCTTTGGGAGATTGTTTACACTACGAAATATGTTTTGTCATGTAACCTTTTAGAGTTCCAAATGGAGAAAATATCCTTACTACTACAAATAATTTGGAGATTTTAAAGGAAATCTAGAATTTTAGAACGAAAGGATTATTTAATCAAGGATATCACTTTTAGTAAGAATTGAGTTGTTTCGATTTTAAGTTTTCTGAGATGACATCACAGGATAAAAAGTGTGAAAAATAATCCTGTGGGATTAGTTGCATGAGTAGTAGTAGTATTATTAAAAGTGGTTCCACAGTTGAGGTCATTTCGCACGTAGGCCCCCACCGGGAATCGAACCCGGGACCGCTTTCACAGAAGTCGAACGCGTTGCCCACTTGGCTAATCGGGAGCCCTTAGTCGCATGATTTCATCGTGCAAAGAAATTCACCTTTCCTTAAATCCTTATAACATCAAAGATTCTATCTCATTTTCCATGGTCCATAGTTTCAAATAAGGAAACTTTCCATTCCTTTTATAAATAATTTGGGGATTTTAAAGAAAATCTAAAATTTTAGAACGAAGGAATTACTTTATCGTGGGTATCACTTTTAGCAATAAGTGAGTTTTTTCGTTTTTAAATTTTCTGACATCAAAGATTTGATCACGTTTTTCAAGGTCCATCCCAATTCTGTGCCAACCGATCTACTAATAATAAATAAATAAACTTCACAGTTTGGCTGAGTGTGGATGTATACTTATCCCTAATTCCTGTTGTGAAGGTGAATGTCAAAATATACTCAAATCCCACCTCTCGTCCTCTCCACCTACCGTTAGTACGGTCAGAGGAAAATCCATTTAGGAAGAAAATTGAGATAAGATCTCACGTCAAGATTCAATTAACGCTGTCACGGTAATCAAAGTTATGACTATCGAAGCGGACGGGAGCCTGAAGCATCTTCGCCTGCACCATGTTGTGAGCTCCTTTTCGGACTTAAAAATTGCCGGAATTCACGAGAGGGAGTTCTAGATCCACACAGAGATCGTGCTTTGCTCGCACAGGCCGCTTATCACTTTAGCCTTTGTAGCTCTTAATTAGATTCGCCTCCTAATGCCCGCAAACCATAAAAGTGATTCGCTGCGTTTTTAATCGGATCGTTGCTTTGCTACTTCAGATCAGTCTGAAGGATCGCCGACTCGTAACCATCTGAATGTATTCCAAATCATCACTTAACACGGGTATCGCTCCGAAAAATGCGTTTCATAAGTACGACGTACTCCTTGAGATGTGGAAATAAAGTGTGTATATCGTGTTTTTAGTACCGCTGACTGAGTTTGTGTGTTTTTGGGGCCTTTTTACTTTCTGTTGCCTTGGTTGAGGTGTTCGTCAGTTAATTTTTCCATCCCTTTTATTATTATTACAATATACCCGCTGCGGTTTGACCCTGCATCCAATGGCAGCGTCAGACAATACACCTATCTGTTAATTCATAATTATCATAGATACGTAATTACGTCAATATATAAAATTAAATAACACTAACTCATACAAAAATCACAATTGTTACAATACGTTAACATTATTAGACGTCATCAGTCATGATTTAAGCAGTATGCACTCGATAGTGAATGAACACTATTTTAATCTAATGTTACTTAAGTGCTCTACCTTTCGGTAGGTCCATGTGCCCTAATATTCCCTATTCATAGCCTTTTCCTTCGTTACCTGGTAACTCACTCCACCCTTTTTGTCATCTAACATCTTTTGCCTCTTCCTTCCGCTCTGTCTTTTCCCTTGCATTCTACCCTCAATCTAAATCTAATAAGTAAAGATAAAGGTATTGTTTTATTCACGCAAGATATATTATTGTGCCAGTCATCTTCCGAAATAGTTTCTCCCTTTTTCTTGATTGCACTTCTTATTAAATTCTAAAAATCTTCCTTTTGGCCAAAGATGGAAAAACGAAAAACATTGCCCATACAAATGTACTCCTGTGAATATTGCGTGTTTAAGTAGAGAATCTACATGTTAATGATTCTTCGTTTTCTGTTAATTTAAGTTTATTTAGAAATCTACTTTATATAGTAGAACGTAATATTTTAATCATCTGTTTATTTTTAACAAAGATTGTTCAATTTCTTCCCGGAAAGACTATAAGCTACCTTTTTAATCACCTAGTGATATAGTAATTATAAAAGTGCCTCGACAGCTAAAGTATTTCTGCACAAGAATCCCCACAGGGAATCGAACCCGGAACAGCTTTCTTCGAAGTCGAACGCGTTACCCACCTGGCTGTACGGAGGCTCTTTTAATCACTTAATTTCCAAACGAATTTTGTATTAAGTAAAGAAGTTGTTAATTTAACAGATTGAATATTGAGCTAAAGTGGCATTTTATAGCATTATTTAGTTGGTTTCATGGTTTGGAAAATAGTATAGCCTGGTATTTGCTACCTAACTGCACATGTGAATCGTCTTTTCCGATCAAACATATATTGAAGATCTTTTCTCTATATCGTGTTCGTGGATTTTATCTTGGAGGAAATAACTTGGTTTCTGTTATAAAATGTTTATGTGTATTGATTTATTTTTATGGAATTTAGTGATGATGGCAGTTCTCAGAATGCCGTGATAGTATTCAACGTAGCCTTGATTTTAGGTCTAGTTTTCCAGCTAGCTTATTGCAGCTTTATACAGATAATAAAAGGCACTCATTCATTCTGTTCTCTCCCATAGAATGGAAATGAAAACTTGTCAAACTGGGTGGTACTAGCCCGAAAATTTAAGTCAAGAGATAGGAATACTGTTTATGAACTAGTGTTCTACTTTATGGTAGGTAAGATATGTCCCCTACTAGACGCCATTTCTTTCGTTTCTTGGTAACTTACTCCACACTTCTAATAACTTTTGTCTTTGGGAGATTGTTTACACTACGAAATATGTTTTGTCATGTAACCTTTTAGAGTTCCAAATGGAGAAAATATCCTTACTACTACAAATAATTTGGAGATTTTAAAGGAAATCTAGAATTTTAGAACGAAAGGATTATTTAATCAAGGATATCACTTTTAGTAAGAATTGAGTTGTTTCGATTTTAAGTTTTCTGAGATGACATCACAGGATAAAAAGTGTGAAAAATAATCCTGTGGGATTAGTTGCATGAGTAGTAGTAGTATTATTAAAAGTGGTTCCACAGTTGAGGTAATTTCGCACGTAGGCCCCCACCGGGAATCGAACCCGGGACCGCTTTCACAGAAGTCGAACGCGTTGCCCACTTGGCTAATCGGGAGCCCTTAGTCGCATGATTTCATCGTGCAAAGAAATTCACCTTTCCTTAAATCCTTATAACATCAAAGATTCTATCTCATTTTCCATGGTCCATAGTTTCAAATAAGGAAACTTTCCATTCCTTTTATAAATAATTTGGGGATTTTAAAGAAAATCTAAAATTTTAGAACGAAGGAATTACTTTATCGTGGGTATCACTTTTAGCAATAAGTGAGTTTTTTCGTTTTTAAATTTTCTGACATCAAAGATTTGATCACGTTTTTCAAGGTCCATCCCAATTCTGTGCCAACCGATCTACTAATAATAAATAAATAAACTTCACAGTTTGGCTGAGTGTGGATGTATACTTATCCCTAATTCCTGTTGTGAAGGTGAATGTCAAAATATACTCAAATCCCACCTCTCGTCCTCTCCACCTACCGTTAGTACGGTCAGAGGAAAATCCATTTAGGAAGAAAATTGAGATAAGATCTCACGTCAAGATTCAATTAACGCTGTCACGGTAATCAAAGTTATGACTATCGAAGCGGACGGGAGCCTGAAGCATCTTCGCCTGCACCATGTTGTGAGCTCCTTTTCGGACTTAAAAATTGCCGGAATTCACGAGAGGGAGTTCTAGATCCACACAGAGATCGTGCTTTGCTCGCACAGGCCGCTTATCACTTTAGCCTTTGTAGCTCTTAATTAGATTCGCCTCCTAATGCCCGCAAACCATAAAAGTGATTCGCTGCGTTTTTAATCGGATCGTTGCTTTGCTACTTCAGATCAGTCTGAAGGATCGCCGACTCGTAACCATCTGAATGTATTCCAAATCATCACTTAACACGGGTATCGCTCCAAAAATGCGTTTCATAAGTACGACGTACTCCTTGAGATGTGGAAATAAAGTGTGTATATCGTGTTTTTAGTACCGCTGACTGAGTTTGTGTGTTTTTGGGGCCTTTTTACTTTCTGTTGCCTTGGTTGAGGTGTTCGTCAGTTAATTTTTCCATCCCTTTTATTATTATTACAATATACTTGACTCTGCATCCAATGGCAGCGTCAGACAATACACCTATCTGTTAATTCATAATTATCATAGATACGTAATTACGTCAATATATAAAATTAAATAACAATAACTCATACAAAAATCACAATTGTTACAATACGTTAACATTATTAGACGTCATCAGTCATGATTTAAGCAGTATGCACTCGATAGTGAATGAACACTATTTTAATCTAATGTTACTTAAGTGCTCTACCTTTCGGTAGGTCCATGTGCCCTAATATTCCCTATTCATAGCCTTTTCCTTCGTTACCTGGTAACTCACTCCACCCTTTTTGTCATCTAACATCTTTTGCCTCTTCCTTCCGCTCTGTCTTTTCCCTTGCATTCTACCCTCAATCTAAATCTAATAAGTAAAGATAAAGGTATTGTTTTATTCACGCAAGATATATTATTGTGCCAGTCATCTTCCGAAATAGTTTCTCCCTTTTTCTTGATTGCACTTCTTATTAAATTCTAAAAATCTTCCTTTTGGCCAAAGATGGAAAAACGAAAAACATTGCCCATACAAATGTACTCCTGTGAATATTGCGTGTTTAAGTAGAGAATCTACATGTTAATGATTCTTCGTTTTCTGTTAATTTAAGTTTATTTAGAAATCTACTTTATATAGTAGAACGTAATATTTTAATCATCTGTTTATTTTTAACAAAGATTGTTCAATTTCTTCCCGGAAAGACTATAAGCTACCTTTTTAATCACCTAGTGATATAGTAATTATAAAAGTGCCTCGACAGCTAAAGTATTTCTGCACAAGAATCCCCACAGGGAATCGAACCCGGAACAGCTTTCTTCGAAGTCGAACGCGTTACCCACCTGGCTGTACGGAGGCTCTTTTAATCACTTAATTTCCAAACGAATTTTGTATTAAGTAAAGAAGTTGTTAATTTAACAGATTGAATATTGAGCTAAAGTGGCATTTTATAGCATTATTTAGTTGGTTTCATGGTTTGGAAAATAGTATAGCCTGGTATTTGCTACCTAACTGCACATGTGAATCGTCTTTTCCGATCAACTCTGGTACGCTGGTATTTATCACTCTTAATTGCCCTGTTTTCGACATGTAATTCACGTAGTAATTTATATAATTAATTTATTCATTCTATTCTTACTATTGGGTTACGTTAATAGTACCAATTTCTAAACATATAAAATATTTACATTGTATTAATCCCTCACTGCCTTTTGCTTTCCTCGATGATTTTGTTTTTGATCCATATTTATTCATAACTAGCTAAAGTGCCCGTTGATTCTCAACGGAGAAAATAGAGGTCGGATTAAATACAGTGCATATTTGTACGTAAGATAAAATAACAACTCCCATCTTAGTTTAGCCCCATGGGACAGGTCATCGAAAACAAAAAGTTTCTATCTAATCAAAGTTCTCATAGTTCAAAGCCGAAATCTACGATCAACCATGTTGAATGTGAATCTTTAAGGTTTTCCTTCTTATGAAACTTATCTCAAGTTATTGTGCATGTTTGCAAGATTTTATATTCCATGTATTCTTAAAAGCCGAGTGTACCATTAATCAGACATCGACCGTTATCTTCTGAAGTCATCGCGCAAATTTCAGTACAGCCTTCTATACTGGTTTAAATTTACTCAGGCTGCTAATTCTATCACTATCACAAATTTAACATTCTCATCGGTTATATCCATTAACCTTTATCCTCTTTTCATCGACTCTTATTTGTAATTTTGTGATGTGGTACCAAAGCAATTGTAACTGGGGTATAGCTACCGTATAAACCGTATTTGGGTGTTAGAGGTGTCTATTTCAATGTTGCTATACCTTTGCTAAAGGATGCGTGTCTGATTTTGGAATGAGGCTAAAGAGGTTTTTATCGGATGAAAGATATAGATTACCAGTCGCTTTGATGAAGACATTCGCCGAAGATTATTTAATCTATGATATGCCGTTTTTTGGTACAACTGTGAAACACTCATCTAGGAATAGACTTAAAAAGACTATAAAAATATCTGTGTCTAGTAGATCTATAGAAACTGAGAGGAAAAGTACTGTGCTTCGAAAAACGACTGTTTAATATGATGAAAGAAGGAATGAGAAGATTGAAGATAAGGATTATGGTGAACGTTAGTGGAACAAATCTTGATATGGCGGGATAGATTAATAAGATTTTGAATCATTTCATCAAATGAAGCCATTTTCATGGAATTATGATTTTAGTTTATGTGACGTAAAAATATTTACGCCTTAGTGGCTGTCAGAAACAACATCAGGACAATCTAAAGTAACAGCTCAATAGGATGGTGAAATTCAGCAATGGTTGGATTTAACCAATCACCTTTTTTATTCACTTTTGGTTTTCATGTGCTTAAATAACGAATTTTACTTCGTGTATTACTTCAAATAAAGTCTGTATTTTATTTACTTTACAATGAATTAACCATCTTCGCGTAATTGTGATGACTTATTATGTTATTATGTTTAATTTCACTTGTCGAAAGTTATACGTCTTGTTTCATGTACGCTTTCCTTCAGAATTAATAGTAAACTACGTGAGTCAAAAAGTCTACTATTTCTGCTCACAGAATTTATATTTATTGAAATCATGTAATTTAGAAATAGTAAAATACTATTTTTGAAACAACTTTTTTAAATATATTGATATATATCAATAATTACTAATTAATTTCGTTATAATTAGTGTATGTTTTTAATAATGGATTTCACTGGATAATATCCTCAAATTTAAGTAAATTCGATTTCCGTATTACTCAAGTAATTTTAAAATGAAGAATTTTAGCACGAACAGATTTCTCTCTATACTTTTTCTGCATTTTATAGTTCTCAGTTGACCATTGTCGTTAGGGTATTCTTCAGCTCAAATACGCAATGTGACACCACGAAGCACGTTCGGTTTGGTTCCCGGCAGGCGATCCTAGCCTCCCCTCTTACCCCCGCTTTATAATCGGAAAGAAATTCTGTGATTGGCTGATTATTTTTTTGAGGGGACTGTCATAGAGCGTGTATTTTTGGTTGCGTTTTTGAGTGCTTTTAGTGACAGGTTGTTAAGTGCCAGTCGCGTCACTTGAGTTACGTCTGAGGACATCGTTCGTATTATTTCTTGTAGAAGGTCGGAAAATTCAACTTCTTTTGTATAAAATGAGTTACTATTAGTATTTTAAGAAACAGTTACGGAAATTAACAAATGTTATGAAGGACTGAATGGGAAATAACTGCGATAGAATTTCGATCGCTTGCAGTCTCATCCTGGCTGTACCATTGGAGGTCATACAGACATAAAGGTAGCGTAATAAAATTGCTATACTTGATAAGATTTATTGACGATTTTAATTTAGTCTCATGATGTGCGGAAAGTAGATTATAATGTATGCTAATGTCTATATTAGAAGGTGTGAAATTTTTCAATGCTTCTCGTTTTAAAATGTATCTTGCGCGGTGGTGGAATCTTTTTTTAAGTTAATAAAATACACCGTATTATTCGCACTTCATCCAACGACGATATTTATGCTCGATATTGTCCTTCTATCTTTACATATCTTTAACTCAGAGTAAAGAGGAAGTTGATAAATCATTTCACCGGCGTTGGACTTCTGAATGCCAAATTTCATGCGGCCATATTGAAAACTGTAATTGGAAGGTAAGAATTTCTTTCCATCGGCGTAAATCGATTAATATTTGCTATCTTTTTGTGGAATTTTGCCGATTATACCTATATAATGTTGTGTTTCTTTGAATGCTCGGAAATATCTTTATTATACAATTAGCTTATTACAAAAAACATAGAGATGTAGTTACAAAAATATAACTAAAGTTAAGTTTATCAGCAAGGTCGACCTGAGCCAAAGAAGGCTAATCAGAAGGTGCCTAATATTACATAAAATGTTAAAAAGTTATTAAAAATCTTAAGAAAAGTTAAAAGAATATCACATAAAAAATGCTGTTGAGAGGAAAGTAAGCTATAACAGTGTGTGTATATAATATAGTTAACAGTTTGCTAAATGTATATTTTATTTAGAAAAATGTCCAACTGATCTTGTTTAAGTTGCCGTAATAACTACCACACTGATCTCCTACCATTGAAAATGCCGTTCGTGGATAAAATTTTACGTTGTTGCGTTTGCTGAATCGTATTTTGTGGATTGAGAAGGTATTGGGGAAGTGAGTCTGAATAATTGTTTATCATGAAGATTTGTTTTCATTACAGTACATTGGTTAAGTTTGTAAGGAGACTTAGTGTGAAACAGCGTTAACAGGATTTTCTCCAAAATATTGTGTATTTATATTTACAGCCCTCCACTTACATCAAGATGTGAATCATAATTTAATTTACATGTTTTAACCAACGTGTAATTACATGCTCTAGTCAATGTCTTACATGCTTTGGCTGCTGATTTGTGCTTAGAATTTCTAAAACAATATTTTCCAGGGAAGTTTCTCACTAGGTTCAACTAGTTGATAGATGGATTCACGTATAAAGTATATGATGGAGAAACCGAGTAATTTCTGTCGTGTGCAGTTCTCAGTTAATTTTCTTGCTTGTAAGCGTAGCGTTTGCAAAGGCAACTTAGGTCGATAATAAAGGTCAAGGATTTTTAATTTAAAATGGTCACACACCCCCGTCCTTGCCTCAGATGTAATATGTTTTATCCTTGGCTGTTAAAGGGAAGTGCTTATGGCAGTCCAGGCGGTTTATTAATACTTCGCGTGTACATACGGCCGTGAAGCACGAAGCACACTACGGTTTTACGTCACTCGCGTCATTTTGAGGGCTTTTTCGCGTTGATTCCTCTTTCTTGGTATCTTGATATATTGTGCGACCACCAATCCGTGAATCCGTGTGACTCATAAATAACTCCTTGAAGTAATTTTAAGCGCCGGAAATACAAAGGTCATTTAGTATATTTCGTGGGTTAAGTGAACCAATTTTTTTAATAATGAGCGAGGATTTGTGGTCTACGTACCATCTATACTCCGTTTAACTTGTGCCATTTTGTGTGCCGTAAGATTCATACTTACAGAGTCCAATATCAGCGAATAGGATTGTGTAATCGCATGTTTATGTTTGATATTTTTGGAAAAATTCCTATTTACTTCCACAGAATTTAAATTTGTTTGACGGCAATAGACGGAAGTATAAGATATTGTGTGGATGCAGAATAGTACATGTCTAAAGGTTATAGGTGTAATCACATGCATCTTCTTTCTTATTCTTTTTACCTACTAATCGAGCAATTCATTACCCAACTTGTTTCCTTGGTACGTTGATCTAAAATGGGTTTTATTAATTTAAGTTTAGAAAAATCTGATTTTCCATCTTTGTTGGTGGTTCTGGTTCTGATACAATATCTTGATGAATGAAATACTTATCATTTATCTTATGGTACGGGATTGAGAATAATGTATCTTTTATATAGTTTTGTCTCAGCCTTGTTCGTGGCTGTGATGATACTGCATTGTAGCTACTGTATTGTTTATGCTGAATAATAGCATTAATTAGGGTTTTTCTTTTGCAATGTTACGAAAATTGTTACTCGTAGAGCCGTGCTTCACTTATGTGGATTTTTTTCTGCTTATAGCATTCTGGCTCATTGAGGATAGCAGAAGCAAACTACCTCACTCCTCATCTTGCCTAGTAAGCCCTATTTCCCTCTTCTAGCTCTTCGTAGCTGATGGTAGAGGGGATGAGGTCCCAACCGGCCTTCGGGCGTAATACTTTATAGACAGGTGGTGGTCCTTTGGATTTGGATTTACCTACCCTCTAATCAACCTGTATTCTTGTTTTCTGTGAATCGGGCAATTTAATTCGAACTTGCATGTAGTTGATAACATCGTAAATGCGATACTGAATGTTTTGCGCGCTCAGAAGAGCAGAGAAGATCGCTTTCAGTTGTCAACGTAAATATGTGTAGCCTTTAGCGCATTAAAGTCTCCTTTAATTGCGGGTATTCAACGAGTAGTTAAATGTCAGCTGGTGGTTGTTTCATCGTTTTCAAAGGGACTTTTGATGCGATGCGGAAAACTACTCGATCAGACGTCTTTAAGCCGTCTCCATCTTTAGGAACAAATTAATTCATTGACGCAGAATCCTTTGCCCAAATACTAAGGGGAACGATCGTAATCTGCCGGAGCTTTTCAGTCTTTGAAAAGGCGTCGCACAAAGGAGCGATTTCAGCCTTTTGATCCCATAGTCATATCGGTATGTGCGCGCACTATTAATTCAGTTTATAGCGGGCCCCGAAAGGTCGGAGGAGGCGCTTCGGAAGCCTTTTGAGGCATAATGCGGAGGTATTTGGTCGTCGAGAATGAAGTGCACGCCATTTACGATGTTGCTTGCGAGCGTTTGCTGGCCGCGATTTCCTGATTGAAATTGACAGCTTCGTGTACAGCGAACTTCTGCTCCAGAAGTGTAAGCAATTCTTCTCAATGAACGCGCCCGAATTCGAAGAGGTTTTGAACCGTAGCCCAAGAAGAGTCGGGAGCAATGTATCTTTATCGTGGCGGGCGGGAGTTGGAGCTTGAATGGCTCGGAGGTTGGAGATTTGCATTTCGTTGCGGGGTTCCCAGCCTTATTTATTTTGTTTAAAACCTACTGATTACTGATATATTTGCGAAGAATGTATTCCAGGGAAGGGAATCAGTTTTCCATACATTCAAAATTCATCCTTACAGCACTGGTATTACTTCAAGGGTTAATTCATGATTTTTTGTGCTAAATTGTAATATATTATCAATATTTATTGTATATGCACAAATAGTCACCCCTTTTGTTAGTGTCTTTTTTATGGGCGATTCGTTTTTACTCCGTTATTCCAAGCGATAATTTCTGTACCCCTTGGGATCTGTCGAACTTCATTGGAACACTTCTGAATGTTTTCCAAGAATTTCTTTGACCTCTGCATTGCTGCATTACTTAGTGTTGATTGAAGTTGATAATATTATGTTGAAAAATTAGCTATCCCCCATAGTATTTCCCCAAAAGTGGCTAGATAAATTTATATATTAAAATCAATTAAAGAATGTCTTTTAAACACATTCAGCATCACCAATTGTTTATCATTCGATTCTTTTCGGAATTACGAATTTATTTATCATGTGATTCGTTAACTTATCAATCTTTGCTAATTATATTATTACTAACTTCCACATTTTCATTCATATTCTGGAACTATTTTTGCAACAGACAGCAGTATTTTTATCCGTTCGTTTATCATTCGCAGGGAGGAAGACACGACATTCTGTAGTCTTGTATATACTTCCAGTGTAACCAGGGCCAAGTAATACATAAAATGGAACGCGGAACGTGTGTTGCGGACTTGGTACGGTGTCTCATACTTTTTTTGAGGCAATGAAAATCTCGTAAAATATCCATGTATAACACTTTGGGAGCCATTTACGAATGAAAAATGGTCTCCTCTGGCCCTGCGCACTCCTACCAACATTACAATGACAAAACGTCGCCGTGCTTCTCTCTCGGCCAAATACGCCTCAGTCCCCTCACTTAATGGCCGTGCTTTTGAAAGGGTTTCGTGCACGTTCACGTCCTCTTTGCCTCCACAACTACTCAACAGGTGATGCTCTTGGAGGTCGCCTGCCGATTGCTTCCTAACTTTTCTTGTTTGGATCCCTGTGATTTTCTCCCCGTTTTTTTGTAACGTCTCAACTTAGTGTGGATCCTGTCGCTACCTTGACAGCGATGGTCTCATGACTTGGGTTTCTCAACACTCCCGTTCTTGTGGATCTCATGATATCCATATTATCTTAATAATTACCATTGTGAATCATTCTATAATATTATTATTGTATGACTTTAGTCGAATCTATAAAATTGGCCTCGACTTTGTGGTAGCTTTCTATCGTGAAGAAAAATGATAAACAGGTTTAAACATTTAGTGCAAAAAGTGATAGAGGTAGAAGTCTGTTTTTTATTTTTCTTCAGGATGAATTTAGTCGTAAGTACAACCAACGCTAATGATATTTTTTTTCATTTTATTGGTATCTTTCATTGTTTATCTGTCTGCTGTTGATTTCTTTTTCTTACCGGAATAACAGTTCTTAAAAAACTGTCGGAGATTTTTATATTCGGTATGTTTTGTATTTCTTCTACCGTATATATTATAA
>KZ308186.1:391867-412813 GCA_000376725.2 Ladona fulva | reverse complement strand
GTGACTGAAATTTATTTTTATGGTTATAGATTATCTTTGTATTCCTAATCATGAATTGACCAAAGAAAAATAGAAAAAAAATTTTTTACTTCGACTTTTATTACCTATTTAAATTTGGATGACGATTGTCGAAAAAAAAGTTTTAAAAAAATATTGGTTAAAAATGAAAACTACGAAACACTTTACTGAAATAGAGCCTTACAAATGACTGAAAAGAGAAATTGAAGCACTTGGAGGTGGCGCTACTCGAAGAAGGCCTTGGAAAAGAATACGGACCATGGACCAGAGATCACCCACTGGATGATGATCATTGTCACTCAGCGTTGAACGTGTTAACTTATAAGAAATTTAAAGTGATTGTAAATTAATACTCAGTGATATTAAACAACTACTGCTTTGATAATGTCAATTTTAATATAATGAGTGACATTAGTCTTACAAAGATTGTTTAAAATTCTAGTGAACTGCAAGAAAAAAAAATTGAAAAAAAAAATTCTTCATGAGAACATAAGAATGGCAGCATATCATCCGTAATATATTTTAGCTCTATTTCTTATTTGAAATGGCTCTGTTAACAAGAGCATTTCTATCTAGTTTTCCTCCTCGATTCTCCGGCAAGTAGTCCACAAATTCAACTCCTCCGTGAAGATGCTTGTAGAATTCTTTTCTTTCTATTAAAAGATAGAAAGAAATTCATGTATTGAGCCTCCTTTAAGAACCTCATCTCCCTTGAGTAACATTAAAGAAATACACATAAACTCAAAACTAGACAAACAGAAGTGAACCAATGAATATGATTCAGATAATATAAAATTCCAATGATCCATTTATAAACAAGCTGGATTTTCAAGAATTAGAGATCATTTCCTTCCATCTGAATTGAATTTCATCCTAAATCATTCCATCAGAATTGAACATCATACAGGCTACTAATTAGGGATTAATAAATTCTGTGGTGTACACTAGTGAATCCTTCGATATATAACTTGTATTATTAAAAACCGAAGAATGGCTGCAAGAAAATCAATTCAAAAGACCCCTTGTGGGTTAGGGTTACATCTGGAGTTCATTCTTACTTGTTACCAAATGTAACAAATTTAAAGAAGTATGATTGTTAATTGTAAAGATGAAAGGGAGGCTACAACAGTAAAAGAAAATTAAAAGGAAACAAGGATAAAAAGTTAATATATACAGGTTTACACAACAGTCTAGTAATTCATTTCTGCAATTATGATTAGCATTTTAATAATCACCTCTTATGTATTTTAATCATCATCTCCCATGTATGTACCAATCATACAACCAATAGTTTTTACAATTAAATACCTGCAACATAGCTCTTGATCTCTTCCTCAGTAGCCTGGCAACCAGGCCTCAACACAACAAATGCCCTTGCAACAGATGTTGTGATAGGATTAGGAATGCCCACAACTCCTACCGACAAGACAGCTGGATGTTCACCAATCACAGCTTCTAGCTCAGCAGGAGACACCTTTCAAATTAAAAAGAAAAACTGAATTTCAGGAATCAATGAGGCTATCATATAAATAAAACAGTTTATATAATACATGTTAAATATAAGACAAAACAAAGCTTTACATAAATTATCTACATGAATTTTCCAGGTCAGGCTTCTATGAACAGGCTTAAGAATTTCAGTTCATCTGATTATTTGATGGCAAAATTAATAAAATATATAGTAATTAGCATAATTAGTCATGCACAGTTAAAACAAATGAAAATATAAGTATTCTCAAATATTTTGTCAGATTTTATACAAATAATCTAAATCAACAAAAAACAAAAAGGGTTCTGGTTGAAAAATAGCAAGAATGTATTGTTTTTATCTGTTCATGAAATTATCTTAAAGTTTCAAATCTGATGGGATCATTAAATTCATGGCAGGCATACATAAGATGAGCTTGGCTAAATGATGTATAATGGGCCACAAATGTTAAACTTGCTCATTCCCACATTTTGTTTTATAGAGAATCCATTTAGTTGTGTTGTATTTTTCTCCTAAATCAATTCTTTATTTTAGGCTTAAACTGCTTTTAGGATTATTTCAAAATTGTAATTCTGACTAAATAAAATTAGAGTTAGGTAGAAGGTCAGTTTTTCTGTCAGAATTATAAGTATGACACCACATACCATTGGCTTACTTTCCATAAAAAATCATCGATACAAAATGTTTACATGTTTGGTAGTTTATTTTAAGATTTGAAAATAAAATCAACCGTTCACCTGATGAGTATAGTATTTGAAGATGAAGTTCCTTCGCTCAAGAACATACAGATGGAATGTTTCATCAATGAAAGCCAAATCTCCAGTATCGAGCCACCCTTCCTCATCCAGTTGTGACACATAACCCTAAATGTAACATGAAAATATCAAAATACATATTTTATTTAAGGTGAATATGTGAACATTCTAAACTTTAATTTCAAATGTCAAATGTTCAAATTCCTTATAATTTTTGAATAAGTAGATAGAAACAGTATCTATAATAAAAATTTAGATAAAGAAAAAGATTTAGCGGAAAAATATTTCTAAATAACATAAATGATCCAAAATATGTTACTACATCAGTTATAATCCAAGTAACGGCACCCGGAATTTTGGTCCGCGGAGATTTGGTCCGCTACGCGCCAAGTAACAGACCATAAGTAACTTGAAACCTGTAACTTGGATTTTTGAAATGCAAGCATGGCTTTCGATTTAAATGATATGCAGTATTTTAAACATATGAACAACTCAAATATATCAATAGAAAGGATACTAGATTTAGGTAGAAATATTTGTCTTTAGTACAATATGATTTTGGAGCAATAATAATATATGTATCTCTGATTTTTATTGTTTTTTACTATTGTCTTATTAATGCCTCAATATAAATAGCATGCATTCATTTCATATGGATATCCACTAATAATACTAACCTTAGCAGAATTGGTACGTAAATACCCCTTCATAATATATGGACATCTAATCCATAGACTTCCCCTTTTATTGTGACCAACTGTGCACCTGGACTCTGAATCTACAATCTTAAATAAAAGATAATATAAGTGTTTAAATTAAGACAGGTGGTATTTTGAAAACCACTTAAAATATGGTGAAAAATATTTTAGGTACTGTGAGATACCTTGGCTTCTACTAATGGCAGAAGAATCCCACTGCTGACATGGTACTCTGTAAAATATGATATACGGTTCATTGCAAGTTCTATGTAAACTACTCCAAATGTAATTAATGTAATAAAGTCTCCAACCTTCTCCAAGTTTCTTATACTTTAATCCAGCAACTTTCTCTTCCTTGTCAGAAGTAGTATCTGAGAGTTTGGTAAGCTCAGATGAAGCAAGAATCAGAGTTTCTGACATGGCAAATGACTATGGAGAAAAAAGAATAACATGGATAATATAAGCCAGATTACTAAACATTAGTAATTCTCAGATTAAATTAATTACAGATTAATAGTATAATTATTACATATTTTTAGGTTGATCAAATTTTACTCCTTATATTATGCAACATGGATACGAAGAATCTCTCTTATGTTTCAGCTCTATTAAAGGTAGAAAGCTCATAATGGCTGATTTAATTCATTTTTAATAACTCCTGCTGATTGATCTTAACCAATAGCAAATAGCATTGCTTTTGAATCACCTTTCATTTTGTGGGATCTAAATTATGTTTCCTCTGCTTCAATTTAAGGTAATAATATGGTGTAACAATATTTTCAAATTTAATCAGTCAAACTATTTTAAATTGTTGAAATCCATGCAGAGCATAATGAGAAAGTATATTGTCATATGGCGATTCTCAGGAGATAGCTTCTGTTGAAAGCCAAACAATTAAAGAAGGAAATTGTCAAGGAAACAAACAAAAACACTTACTCCAAAACTCATGAAATAAAAGTATGTGAGACACTCCAAAATATCTAAAACATGGACTTATTTGAAAGATTGTATTTAATAATAGAAATTGAGCCCTCAATATTACCCATTGTCATTCTATAACGTGTTTCAGTTTTTCTGGACAATGTGGCAGCTGAAAACCATGGATGAAATCTTCTTATTTAAACTTTAATTTGTAGTTTTATTCATCCTATCATGGAATTCCACTTAAAGGTAACTTTGCACAAGGATATCTTTGCTGAAAGTCAAATAAATCATAGAATTTGATTCCTTCATACCTGGTCATTACCAACAAGAAAAACTGATACGCCCAATAAATCTCTACTTTATGAAATAATTGTCAACTTCACATCTCTCTCTCAATCCATTTTGGATTCAAACTACTGTGCTTCCCTCCTCTTTCAAGGACTGCAATAATAACCAAATATTTAAATACCCCCTTAAATTGTTTGCTTGTTCCATGTGACAATACTGGGCCTCTGAGCATAACAGCCATGCTATCAGATTTTGTATTTATGCATGATGGAGTTTGTTACTATCATTTGCATGTAGTCATGGAGTTTGTGTTTTCATTCAGCTCCAGATTGGTTTTCTTTTCATAGTTTTTGTCTTCTTTGTTGTCACAATTTGCCGTAATTCTGATCTTTACTTCATTTTCATCTTAATCCAAAGGTGATTATAAAATATATTAGACTTTATGAGCTGTAAATATTTATTAACTCAATAAAATAAGTACATACAAAATCATATTAGGTGAGTGAACTAATGTAAATTTGTCATTTTATTGTAAAATGACATTCAACTGTCTGTATCTCATCTACCTTGATAAAGTTCAGTTCTTGTGGGAAGAATTGAAACTTTATGACAATTAAAATACTCAACAATCACTACATTTCTGGTAATCTTCTAATAACATTTAAAGCAGTCAAAATACATTGTCTAAGTGAATAATTATATTCTGCTGGCAGAGGAGACTTTGAAACCATGAAGGGATAAGTATCTTTCAAATATAATGTTAAGGTCCTTCTTATGCTTGTGGTGATCCTGACTTTTTGAGTATAAATATCCCAAGTTTTGAATAAAAGGAATCGAACTATCATAAACTATGTGCAACGATCAATGAGCAGAGATAAGTCGTAATGAAATATGATTACAAATCGTATACGAAAGCCTGGAGCTATAACATCTGTTATCTAATTCTAAAGCACTATTTATATTATGAGAAATTGAGATTTGAATTCTGAAAATAGTCAGTGAAAATTAAAAATTCATTTTGTTAGACATAGGAAACTAAATTTATCACAAAGATGTTTTCATTACCATACCTGTGTCAGTTGCATCTGAGGTAATTTGCTCGAAAGAATTTTTGCAGTAGCTAAATCCATCACTGTTCCAACCAAGGAAATACGTCTGATGAAAGAAAAATCATCAGCATTCAATTCTGGAGCACGAGCCAACCAACTTGCAACATATGGATAAATGTATAATCCAGAAGGCTACAATTGAATTTCACATTCAGAAGTTAGGAGTTCAATGATATGCCTGAATTTACACAAATATGAAGTAAAAAAATTACCTTAAACTTCAGCAGGTAATCCACAAATTTTCTGTGGTCAAATTTTGATATTGAATAATTTGAATACCCAGACGCAATTGATCTGCACAAAGATCCTAATCCTGCAACTCCAAAATTTCCCATTGATGTTAAAACTGATTTTCCTATCATTTCATCCCTAGAAGGAAAGACCATTTTCTCAATTAATATAAACTCAAGTGCTCAAAATATAATCAAATTCCTAAAATATAAAATCAATATCCTTCGTAATAGTTCTTCATAATAATCATTCTTCAATGATTTTGAAATCTATACTGATGAAATACCTTTTAAATCAAATGTGTCTTTGCTTATACTCTCAATGGACCATATTAGCTTCCTTGAGGTTTATTTAGCAGCAGATAAATACTTAGTGGCCTTTTAAAATCACACTGACTCATTGGAAATTGCTAATTAAACTGTGAGANGAAATCTATGCTGATGAAATACCTTTTAAATCAAATGTGTCTTTGCTTATACTCTCAATGGACCATATTAGCTTCCTTGAGGTTTATTTAGCAGCAGATAAATACTTAGTGGCCTTTTAAAATCACACTGACTCATTGGAAATTGCTAATTAAACTGTGAGAGTAAATTTTTATAGTGAATGTAAGGCTTTGCTTTGTAAAAAGATTCCTACCAGAGTTTTTAAAAATAAATTTTCCATTATTAACCTTAAGAGGAGAAAATAGTTTAGAACTTCAGAAAGGTATTAGCTGTTGGCCCACACAGTATTGGTTTAACATTTACAAGAAGGCCACTGGCTGAATCTTGGACATATCTGCTTTAAATGAAAGCTATGCCACCATTTGGAGAGACTGAGCACTAAAAATGATGCCAAAGGATAGAAAGGACATGCTGAAAAAATATATGTGTATTTACACACACTACCTGAAAGTTTTTTTAATAATTTACCACAGTATGTGACAATTCACTTTTATTAATCCAACATGCAACAGACATTTTAAAGAAAAATATCTTTGTTGAAGAAAAAGTATCCAAATTTGGATACTTGTATTACCCCAACTAAAAAAAACATACTATAACATTTATCCTTAATTACCTAACCTTAGAATGACCCTACTTTAAATTGAGAAATCATTAGCAAAATTATTATTAATACTAGTTATATGTGTGCAAGGATTCTTAATGACATTCTTTCACAGGATATACTCACATTTCTGTTGCTCCACAGGAATTTAAACTCAGGAAAAGAGATATGAAATTATAATGCGAATGCATTGCTCCTTTGGGAACACCAGTGCTTCCACTAGTGTTTGGAATTGCTAGAATATCCTCCTTTGAATTTATTTCCATATCATGAGGAAATGCTGTGAAATATCCAAGTAATTTAGTACACGGAATATATATATATATAGAACTCATACCAAAAACACATTTTGCTATGAATTAATTTAATCAGTTCCATCAGTGGAATAGATGATCAGTCAGTATTCTTTTATAATTCTATGAAACTTCGACCAAATACATTGATTAACATAGCCTCGATTGCCAAAATATACTCCATTTGATGTTACATATAAACTATATTCAAAAGTTAATAGGAAGTGCTAAAGCAATACAAACTAATGCAAGGACTGCTGATAGATGGCTGAGAAAAAGAAGGAAAGAGCTGATTTATTTTCTGGTTTTCTTGCACATTTTCAGCCAACTTGGTTTTCATTAATTATGTCTTGTTGGAGATTACGGAATTGAAGTTGAATTCAATTTTTACTGCTTGTCAAGGGTGTAGAGCAGAAGCTGAAGAGAAAAAGCTTACTCAGGGCCACATTAGTTCTTAAAACAATTTTAAGGGGTGGCAGGCTCAATACTTCAGTTTTACAAGCAAAACTTTGAACATAGGTGTTTCTGAGTAATCTATGATTTTACAATATTGTTTTAGTGGTAGTGCCACATTCTGTGTGTTTTCTATTAAGATTTGCTTTTTTCTCACCTCAGTCATCAATCACAATGAAAAGATATGTTTGAAAGGTAAAGGTGTGACTTGATTTATAGGAGCTGGGGGCCACAAGGAATTGATAACAGGACCGCATGCGGTCCGCCGGTTGGAGAATTCCTAATGTGGAGGACTCTTCAATAGCCCACACATGGACTGAAACCACATAAGATACCGTTATGCTCCTTATACGAACCATAATCATTCTCCTTAACAGTGGTCCTATTCAGCCCCTTGTCTTCTGATTGAGACTCAGCTGTTTCTTTCTTTTCTTCGTCACTGTCGCTGTATTTAGTCAAAATATTTCTTTTTCAAGAGACTGTACATTCGAAGGAATAATTACCAGTGCCATCGTCAGTTTCTATCATCTCTTCGACGGAGGTTGCTCCCTCAACCTCACCACCAATGGATAGCAAATTTGTAGGCCAATCCAGTTGCCCCGCAGCCCATTTCACTGACGGGGCTGTTTCTGGATCGCAAACTATGAAGCGTGCGGAAGTCTCTAACATCTGTCGCTTGTATTCTTCTGTAAGGTTAAAAAAATGTACGGTTAACAAAAGCCGGACATCTCTGAAATTTAATGGTGAATTTTATTAAGAGCTTCAATTTTTTCCAAATTCAACACCGATAAGTGGTATATTTTATGAGCTTTCGTCGGAAGATTTTTACTTCACCAGTCAATCAATTTCTGCATTTTTCTGGGTTTCCTGTGGGGCTCTTTAAGAGTAATAAGTCTACTCTGTACATACTATAGTACTTAAGTCTTAAAGAATCACGCAGAAGATACGAAAAGGTAAAGGAGATCGACGAATTATTCATCACGCGCTGATTAAATATCCCAAATATTCCAAGCACAAAGGTTTCTAAAAGCATTCGTAATCATAGATTACGAAACTTTTCTCAGCTGACCGATCACAAATATATATTTGTTCCTCGATCATATTGAGCTACTAACTAACGGTAGGTTCATGAGTCCTAAATTCCTTTCTGAATGCCCATTCCCTAATATCTTGATGACTTATCCCGCGTTTCGCATCATCCAAACCATACATATAATACATACTTTCCCAGTCCTACAGAATAAAGCCTCGCTCCATACAAAGACTAAAAGAACGATATGAATAATTAAGCTCCCAGATAGTGAAGTGTGCAACGCGTTCGACTTCGGTCCCGGGTTCGATACCCGGTGGGGGCTTACGTGTGTTATGACCTTAGATGCCGAGGCAGTATCTAACGATGCTACTACATGACAAATCATTTACTTACCCTTTTCTTCTTTCTGGTAGCATCCCCTGATAGAGCCGCCACAAAGCCAAGCTCCAATGTGCACAATAAATATCAGGGCTGTATCGTACGTAACGTAATATAAGACGTCACCTTTCTTGAATCCAATTCTAGTCAGAGCACTGGCGAATCTGGTAGTCAAAGGTTTTATGTCGCTGAATTTGTACGATGTCTCTTTGATGACATCCATCTGGAAAATAAATTATTTCGGTTATGTTTACAACTGAAATTTACCTGGCCATTCTGAGCTCAGACTGCTGCGTAATTTGCTCATTACTGTTTATGTAATATTTACGATATTATATAGAAAAAATTAGAGAATTGGATATAAAATCTCAATTGCGACTACCGTACGCAAATTCACTGCGCTACGTGTACCGCGATTTAAATTTCTTTTACTTAATAACCTGTCATCTTCATCATCTTTTCCAGGTTTAGGCATGTTGCCACTTCCGGCTTCACCATCGTAATCTATGCCGATGCCACTCATGCCGCAATAATCTCCCTAAAAGCGTACACTCCAAAATCTTTCTGGAAATCATTTCTAGAGACATGCACTCAAAATTATGTCTTTATAATTTGCTGCTATATCTGTCACTGGTTGTACTTCTCCAGCCTTTGGCTTCATTTTTTATGTGGTCCATACTTGAGCAGCCCTTCACAGATCAAAGAAATTTCATTTCTGACGTTTTAATCTGTCATCTCTTTTTCTAGGCACCCAGGCTTCTGATCCATAGAGTATTGTGGGGCCATAGTTTTGTAAAATTTTATTTGCGTTTACTTAATTCCTATAATTTCCTTAATGATTATTGAATGAATGAATTTGAATACATAATTCAAAAGATATTCATAACGAAATAAGAAAATGGTGAAATTTCTCCCATTAAGTTTTGCTAAAAGAAGCTTTACGAGATGGAAATTTTGTTCTGAATTTTGACTGATAGTTGATCTGGTTTACTGTTGGTGTATGAATCTTATTAAAACTATTCGGATATCTCTCTAATTAAAAAAAATTAAACCGTAACTGCCATAATAGAAACGAACTTAAAAGAACTACTACTATCAGTGAATAAAATTCAGATTAAAATGATGAAAAAAGGAAACCGCCACTTTCACACTTAATTTGAATTTTAATAATTAAAATTCAAATTAAGTGTTCAAAAATAGTAACTAATTATTGGTTACTATTTTTGCTAAATAAAACTATCGCATTAATCGATCAATCGCATCAATGACTCTTTATTGATGCTATTCATCTATAAATAGATAATTTCTTAAACCCTTTCGTAGGAGGAAAATGTACCTATCAGACTTAATCAACCAGATGTAATGCGTTCGTACTCATGAGCCCCTTGAGAACGGAAATACTATTGATTGAAGGCCGCAAATGGCGAAATTGTCTTCCTTATCGTGCCGCTGAAAACAGAAGTGTTTTTCTATACAATAGTGTGCGATAACGTTTCCATCATGTCGTCATCAACGTATTATCATGTCGTAATACTTATAAATTTGTAAGTTTTCCAAAAACTGGCATCATAGTTTTTTATCCGTGAAACTTCATCATTCTCTGATCACAAACGAATATAGTAAAATCCATGGTTAGGAATCCCTTTGAGAGATATTACCAATGTGACATATCCAGGCAGTTTATAGTGGGTGACAAGAGCGTATTGTCACCCATATTACAGTAGAACGGACCAATTAATAAATTACGTTACATTACGTTAAATTACGTTACCTGTTATTTTAGATAGCTACCCAAATTTATCACGATTCTGGGTGAACACCAATAAATGTTGGCCCTCTAGACCGGTTCTCACCAAAGGTTTCAATCCATTTGGCTATCCGGATGCTCCACAACAGAATATAATTGAATTATATCGGACTAATTGCGAGAATACTTATAAAATGATCACAAAGAAAAATACGACTGCAAAGAGAAAATCCAAAACAGAAGATTCTTTCAAAGATTTAATGGAATACTATTAATAAAAGGTTGTCTTACCACCCAAATATTATCTTTAACCACATCATAAATCTTATCCAAAGCAGAGAATAGCAGTTTCGGTAGAGAAACATTAGGCACTTCTAACCCGATTGCCTTTTTATAAAATGGGGACTTAAATATGATTTCATCCTTTTCTTTCTCACTCGAAGTCTTGCATTTTCCTGGAGACAAATAAACCCGGAGTTAATAATATAGGTAGAGAGAAGTGGACTGAAGTTTAAAAAACTTTTCAGTTAATATGTTCTTACCATCAACTTCATCCATTTTATGGTTCCTTTTACTCTATGAAAGTGTGACTACAAAATGAAGCTCTGGTAATTATGACACAACGACTGGATCTGAAAATAAAATTCAGCATTTAGCCATGTATATTTTCCGTTCTTTTCACGCCCTCTGCCATAGGCCTTATGGAGGCTCGCGGGGTGTATATGTAAATGTACAACTTACCATTTAATTGTATTATATGTATAGCTTACCATTATCACCCAAAATGTGATAAGCGTGCCCCGAAAGACATGAGAGAATGCAAATGAATAGTTTACGGGGGTAGTTATATGTAATTTCATCAGAGCATCAGAGAAGCTGATGGGAAAATGAAACGGGATGAAAATCTAAATCTAAATTCTTGCGCTTCCCATTTCTTTAGTCAAAATATTAATAAATAAAATAAATAATCAGTTGATACACGGATTGTGTATATACATGAGTCTGAAATGGCTCTTAGTCAAATTTCGTTGTATGGAGTTCACCGTTTAGATGATCAGTCTGATATTTTAGGATGGTGAAGGGTACATACGAGGTTCAAACTGGCCTCAACAGAGCTTAACACTGTACAGACATGGCCGGGAAGTGCGCGTTTGAATCACCAAGTACCCGGAAATTTTAATATTGGAAGAAATACGATGATTAAATTCACAAACTGCATTATTTCTAGTTTGTGACGCACGATTTACATCCCAGCCGGTTTAATTTAAAATAAATTAATAGTTGTATTCATATAATTCACGATGTTGAGGGAGAACGCAAAGGGAGGCATCAGCATGTCAAAAATTTCGCTTGAAAACTTTGTAAAATCTAGGATTCACTAATATTTTGTTAACTTAATCAGCCCTTTTTCTGCCAAAATATGGAAATTAAGGAGTGAATTCCTTAGAATAGTAGGTGTTCCCTTTCATTTGATTGAGCGGGGATCGCTCAACCCCTTGGTTGGACTTTGGAATATTCAATAAGGTTCTAATTTAAGAAAAACTGAAATTCATACACACATTCCACCCATGATGGTTTTTTCATTACGTTAAAGCGAAATATTTTTATAAATTGGATGGATCGATTATAAAAATGTCATGAATTTGTAATCATAACATGTCCATAAAATATATTTTCTAAACCTACTTAGTAATTTTATGAAGAGCGTAAGTAGAAAATTCAGAAGAGAGAATTTGGATTGGCAAGATACCTAGGTGAAATAGATTGACTTCGTTCGGACATGAGGAGATGATGGATGAGTGATATCAAAATGGAATTGTGTAATTGTCGTGTAAAGAAGTCAAAATGAGAGGAAAACAGGGATATAGAGACGGTTGAATAAAATCAGAGAGGAGATTCAAGACAGGAGAGGGAGGATTTTAGGGAAAAAAGGCGATTTGAGAAATGCCGTATGATTAGAATTGAGGCGATAAATAACGCCAAGAAAGAGGATGAATGGATTATGATTTCATAGAGGTTAGTTCACTCTGAAAGGCAACGCCATGACTGATTAAAAGCATATAAAATAGAAGAACATTTCTCCATACAGTAAGAGCGGCCAATTAATCCACTCGCCATCACTTACCGAATTCCTCTCTCGTAACTCGTCAAGGCTGCAATGAGAGAACGCTATGCACGCTGGTGCTGATTGCACCGGACGATCGCCAGAGAAAATAGTAGTCATCGCGCCACTAGAGCGAGTTTATGAGGCTCAACTGTCTTCAATGACGTAACATAAATCTAATTTCTCATGAAGGCACTTCTCTGGGCGATAAGACGGGATGACCACGTTCATTCAATTTCTCACCCTTATAACATTGTGGTACATCAAGTATTATATCTAATCGGTAGCGTATGCTGGGTAGTTGGAGGATTTCGTTAAGCATAACCACGAGCAACTCTGCCAAAATATCCTGAGATATTATTACTGTCCGTAAAGTATTTATTCCGGAGGACGGTTTTAACCTCAATCCTTCCATTGTTTGCCTCCAAAAGCCGTATAGAGGGAATGAGGCTTACTTGGCAAGATAAAAAGTTAAGTGGTTCACTATTGACTTCCTCCTGATTGCTATGGGGGGAAATCGCCCACGGAAGAGAAGCGGCATATGAATAAAATTTGCCATGGCAATCTACATCTGCATAAATACCATGCAAGCCGCCCTTTGGCGTGTGGCAGGGGGTGCAAATACAAAGCGCTCGAGTCACCTCTTAAGCTAATTTTTGTCGCGTTTCGTTCGCGGAAAGAATGAGTCCCTAAAACGACATGTCCTCGCATCTACTTCCCTCATTTTAAGCATCAATAAGGAGTGTTCCGAATGAGTGCTGTTATTTGACATTTTAAACCCCAATCGCTTTCCATGTCACCACAGATATCAACGGGACTGATACATAAGTGAATGACAGAAGAAACAAATGAAAGTTACATTTTCCTCAATCCTGTACTAAAGGAAAAATAAAAAACATTCCATTCTTGAACATGGAGGAATCTTACTCGTGACATACATGTTTTTGNAATGACTTATTATTTTCCTTCCAAAATTGTTGTCATCCATACATTCATTTATTTCAACTGAGATATACTAGAAGTATTTCAGTTCATTAGAATTCAATTTCCTCCTGATTTTCTTCCTATTTCATGATAGACACCATTACTTCATATTTTTTCCTGATAATGGTCTGATGGTCATGTGATATGAGCATGTATATATTATATAAATCTGAAACAAATGGATTTTATGCTGATTTGGGATATTTAGAACGTTTTGATTCGCTAATTGATTTGTTTCATTTGGAAAAGGAATGATTAAAGAAGCGAAAAAATAGCAGAACGTAGAGAGTAATAGAGTGATATAAGCTTTAATCGACCTTAGAAAGAGTTACAAGAAAGTTAAACAGGAATAACGAAGTACTTTGAGCAACATATTGTTTTCAACCTGTCCAAAGCCAGAAATCAAAGAAAAGATTAGATTTCCAGTTTATGATAAAGCTTCTTTTCCGTAGACATCAGTTGACCGTTTGAAAATTATACCAAGAAAACAGGCCTATTAATGAATTCAATATCCACGGAATGTAAATCAGAAAATACGACTATTTAAATTAATTATTCACCGACGCTTTTATTTCAAAATAACATAAGTGATAATATAAACAAATAACTTAAGTCAATATAATGAATATACCAGAAATTTTAATTGTCGGTATACTGGCCCACTTCGGCCAAACTGGGGAAATACTACATTTCTATACAACCGAAGTTTAGCAACTTAATATGCGTAGTCGCCTTCTCAGTTAATAAGAAAAAATATCAATAAGAATCGTAATAGGATAATGCGCCAAATGGCCAGAAGAGAGCTATTGGAGTTCTACATCTTTACTTGGAGAGCTACTGGAGTTCTGCACCTGCTCTTCTAGGCTTGCGGTGTTTACATATCTTAGCCATTATTCCAGAATACCTATCAACGATGTTATAGGGAGAAAAAAAACCTATGCACTCACCTCTTATCTCACGAGATTACCAGCAACATCAATCCAGCGGAAGGATTGCAATCAAATCCATCATTTCATTGGCAAGGGTCATTTCATTAACGATATTATATTTCATCGCTTAGTGGCTTCCCTGTAATCCTAAAAATTACGCAGCGTTCGCAATAGAGCCATATGTGATTAG
Source organism: Ladona fulva (assembly GCA_000376725.2). NCBI lineage: Eukaryota > Metazoa > Arthropoda > Insecta > Odonata > Libellulidae > Ladona > Ladona fulva. The sequence continues at coordinate 398,140 of KZ308186.1, read as the reverse complement.
TTCACCAGCATTTATTTTGGTGAAGGATGTTTCCAGCATAGGTAACTATGAATAATGGAGATTAAGGACTGGGAATGAGAGATTTACGATATTTAAAAAAAATCATTTAAAATTTTAAACATTTGATCATAGTTTTGATCAACTACGTGTTAAAGGTAAATGTATATTAAAGACACGTAAAGATATTTCATGAAAAACTGCTCCTAAATTTTGCAGAACAAATTTGTGCATTAATGCACAAATTAATATCTATAGAGAAAATAAGTATGCATTAATACGATCTATCATGTAGATAGTTTGAATATCTATCATATAGATAATTGTCGCCCAAGACAGTCATCGAAAGTGTTATGTGCATCTAATTTTATACGTACGTGCGATTTATTCTTCGATATATTTCTTCTTTAAGTGATGGGAGCGTTAAAATTTCTTTTACTAAGCCTAGTGCTCTCTACTAGATCAATTTGAATTATTATTGAAGCCAAAAAATGTACTTCTTAGTGCAGAGATGTCCTACCTCTAAGCTCCAGTGGACCGCAGTTGCTCTTAGAATTCTCTTATAAGGGCTTCGCAAGCCGCAGACAATTTCTTTTAAATGCTAATAACGCATCAAAAAATGTTAGTTCGATTTTCTCGTTGCGCTGATATATAAACTGATCGTACTTTTTCAATTTGTTGCGTATATTTTAATTAGATTGACTAATAACTATTTCGGTCATCAAGCTTTAGGATAGAAAGACAAACTGCTGCTGGGCCGCACGGTATGGATGAAAGGGCCACGGGTTGGACAACCCTTTATAGGATAATGCGCCTAACGGCCAGAAGAGTGTGTGTGTGTTGCGCGAATGTGTGTGACGCGAATTTCGAGCCAATGCGTAAGTGTGCAATGGAGAAACTGATGTTTGAAAATACTGACATACTCTATGACCTTGCGATATTTGATTTAAAGGAAAGATGCAGAATACTCTCAGTTAATAAGCTGCATTGATAGAGAAAAGAAATTCTCGACCTTAATCGTTTTATGTACGCGAGGGCCGTAGTCTCATCGCGGAAAAGAGCTGGAAATAGAAAGTTTAATTTCAATGCCACTACTACAACTACACCAGTGTTGTTCATAAAAGAACTAATACATCAGAGGAAGTACAAGCCTTGTTAACACTGACCACGAGCCAACCTCACAGAATAGCTCTCTACATTTCTAGTCATACCTCAGAAGTATTCCTCTACAACTACATATGGAAGGAGAGGTCAAAATATAATTCTAGATCATTTATAAATTCTGTTTCCCACCTGTAGATGTGATTTAAAATTTTATGAAAGGAATTACAAACATTTACTAACTTATATTGACAAAAAAAGCTGTTGACTGCAGGCAATCCCAGAGGTCATGTGGTGTCCAGATCAAGGGAACTTCCACCCCGGAAAAACCACTTTTCTGAGATTAATACCTAACACCTATTACAATTGCTAAGCTATCATCATCAGGGAGTTAGAAGAATATACAAAGTGACAGTTTCCTAGGTCTGGTCTCTGCAAGAATTCTGGGACAGCCAGCAACAGTTTAAGGAGTATTTTTAATCTTTAATTTATTAACAGCTGTGCACAATTTCCTTTTTCACGGAAAGTGCTGTCACAATGCAAGAAGAATGATTAATCACTAAGAAAATCTTTTTCTTTATTATAAAAAGTAAATTATTTCAATATACTTTATCACATAAGACACTTTATTTCATGAACATGATTGAATTGAAGTTTTCTTGGATATTACGTTGGTGAGGTTAAATGTTGTAAAATTTGGGTGAATAATTTTAACAGTACTTTAGTAAGCTGACTATTTAATGTGAATCATATTATTTTTAAAAGCATTCTATCACGGCAACTGAAAGTTATGCCATAAATATTCACACAGAATCAAAAGAAAATATTTCATTTTTCTATTTCATCTTAAACATACAGATTTCTCTTAAGGCCTTCTAGTTTTATATTTATAGAGTAAGCTGATGATATGATGATTGATAATGATCTTGGTTTTGGTGCCTAAGCTTCATATTTATTCATAGCCTTTGAGACACCTTTTTAATGTGACTAATACCTCATGAACTTCTTCAAAAACAAGCCCTTACTGAACCCTTGTCAATAGCTGCTATGGCCCTAGAGTTATGGCTGCCATGACTGATGCAATGAAGATAGGCATGCTCAAGAGTCCTCATTTTCTGATTCCTTTGTCCTCATTTTCCTAATCAAATAATTGGCAGCCCTAGCCTAGAGATAATCTGCTTAAAGAAAGCTTCATGAAATAATGATACTAGAAAAGTTTTTCTAGTTCTTGAAAAATATTTTAAAACTTTAATGCAACTAAATTTTGATGATAATTAATTTCTATTTGGATTCTTTTCTAAACTTCTTCTATCATAATAATGACTTATTTGGATTCTTTTCTCTAAACTTCTTCTATCATAATAATGACTTATTATTTTCCTTCCAAAATTGTTGTCATCCATACATTCATTTATTTCAACTGAGATATACTAGAAGTATTTCAGTTCATTAGAATTCAATTTCCTCCTGATTTTCTTCCTATTTCATGATAGACACCATTACTTCATATTTTTTCTTGNAATGACTTATTATTTTCCTTCCAAAATTGTTGTCATCCATACATTCATTTATTTCAACTGAGATATACTAGAAGTATTTCAGTTCATTAGAATTCAATTTCCTCCTGATTTTCTTCCTATTTCATGATAGACACCATTACTTCATATTTTTTCTTGATAATGGTCTGATGGTCATGTGATATGAGCATGTTTACTCAAAACAGTCTCAAAATGAAACCAACTATGATTTGAAAACATCAAGAAGAACACATTTTGAAGATTTCAAAGGAAATTTTCCAAGTAAACAACTATAAAAATGCCCTTTTCATATTCAAAAAGGTACACCTCATTTTAAATTTACCTTCAAATTACTGACATATATTTTCATTGTTTTATTTCTGCCATTGCCATGCTATACAGAGATCTTCTATCAAGCTTACCACCAGAGTTCATTGGTAAGCTGTTCACAAATGTAGCTCCTCCATGCAGTTGCTTGTAGAAGACAACTTTCCCTATGGAATTAATAATTAATTGTATTACAAAGATATCCCTAGGAAGGATGAATCAAAGCTATGCAAGAAAATAGAAATAAAAATAGGAATCAATCAATGCACATGACCTAAAAAAATAATTTCAAAATAATTACATAGTTGGACATTTAACAAAATGCCATTCATTAAATTGTAACTTACTTTATGACAAGCAGAAAAAGATGGCCTATTAACAATTAAGATATAAACCAAGGAGGCTAATTTTGCAATCATTATTTTAATAAATCTGATATTTGCACTTAATCAACAAATAATTCCAAAATATTTACCAGCAACATATTCAAGTATGTCTTCCTCTTTCAGAGATTTTCCTGGTTTTAGCACAATGTATGCCCTTGCCATAGAAGTGGTTTCTGGGTTAGGAACAGCTACTACTCCTACAGCAAGTACATCAGGATGCTCTGAGATAGCAGTTTCTATTTCTACAACAGATACCTGAGGAGATAGGTAATGGCATAAACACAAACTATTAAAAGCATTCAAAATAGAAAAATTTAATACACATACACTCATATATATCTTTCCCATTCAAAATTTTTTATAAATCATATCATGATATAATGGACTGGACTATATAATGGTGAATATTTTTTACTTATCAAATTTCATTCCATTAAAATAAATGGGAAGAGCTCTCATTGAAAAAACCTTGGATATAAAATTTGTAGCAAAATAGTTGATCATGGCATATTCTTACCTGATGCATATAGTATTTGAACACATGATTCACACGATCAATAATATACAAATTACTTTGATTATCAAAAAATGCTAGATCGCCAGTATCAATCCAACCATTTTCATCAACAGGTGATTTGGCTTCCTGGAATGAAATAAAACAATAAACTTTAGAAAGTAAGCACAATATCCCAAGGAAAAATGGACTTGAAAAAAGTCTGACGGGACTGGGAATCAAACCCAATTCCCGGTCGGGTGCTCTGTCCGTTGAGCTATCCCAGCAGAACATTTCTCCAAGCCATTCGGGATACTTTGTGGGCAAGGACGTTGCAAGTTCGTCCGCATGGCGGCATCGTTCGCGGTCTAGGCTTCATAGAAGCACTGGCCACACAAAGTGATGGAAAGGAAACCCCCTTCAGGTTGTAAACACAGGAAAATGGGTAAGGGTGACTTTGCGCAAGATGGTGTGCACCCAAGAAAAATCCCAAGGAAGAATGGAATTAAAAAAGTCTGATGGGGCCGGGAATCGAACCTGGGTCTCCCAATTGCCATGTAATTAATAATATTTATACATACTTATTTTAGAATTCATGTGCTTCCACTAGAACGTTATCACTCTAAAGATAGGTACTTGGCAATTCTTCAAATTATACCAGTAATTAGGTTAAATTATTTGCAGAGAGTTTTAAGATGGGGATTTATACAATAGCTTTAAAGAAATAATGATGAGGTATAAATCTGTATGAATTATTAAAATATGACAGAACAGAATTTTTTAAATTAACAGAATGCATTATATAGACAAGAGTGTTTTAAGAAACTTGTATGTGGGTCAAGAAGCTGCAAAAAGGATAAGGGAAATGAAAACAGAGTGGTTTGACATAGGATAAGGAGTGAGACAAGGTTGCTGCTTGTCGCCAATTCATTATCAATATTCAATATTCAATTCAATATCTATGTAGAAAAGATGGTCATGGAATGCTGGGAAGGAGATAAAGGAATTAGCATTGGAGAGAGAAGAGTGGAATGCATTACATTTGACGATGATATGGTAATAATCGCGGAAAGTACGGATGAAATGAAGGAAATACTAAAACAGCTTGAGGAAATAGCAGAAAGTGATGGTCTGAGAATAAAGCAAAAGTATATAAAAGTGATGAAAATAGGAATAGATGGATGTGTTTTTAAAAGGTTTGAGATTAGAACAAGTCGAATGGTATAAATATCTAGGAGTGGAGGTGATGAAGGACTGGAGAAGTGTGAAAGAGGTAAGGTTAAAAATAGGAATGGTAAAGGAAGCATTTAGAAAAAAGAGAAAGGTATTAAGTAGTAATATAAATGTCGAACTGAGGAAAAGGATGATTAAGTACTTGGTGTGGAGTGTATTCCTATACGGCTGTGAGACATGGACACTCCTTAAAAAGGTATAAAAAGAATAGAAGCTTTTGAATTGGGTTTGGAGAAGAACGAGGACTCAGGTGGATGGACAAAGTTAGGAATGAGGAGGTATTGAGGAGGTTAAATGAAGAAAGAGAGAACTGGAGAAACAACACCTAGGACCTGTCCAAGCAGACCACCCATGATGATGATGATCAATAAAATGATCACTTCTTCCTTCAAGCATAGAATGCCAATTGCAATTTTGGCAATATTTCCATAATGAATTGATTAGTCCAAGGAATTCAAAAAAATAGTGAATCATGTCATTCCAATAATTCTGTAGTCAAAATCATTATATAGCTTTTTTGTTACCTTTGCTACATCAGAGTGTAGATATCCTTTCATAGCAAACGGGCAATGAAGAAAGAGTTTTCCACAACTCATTCTCTTTAAGGGTTTCCCAGTATCAACATCTACAATCTGAAAATGAATTCTGAGTTTATATGTTGCTATTATAATTTCAGTAAATGAATTAAAATATTAAAAACTCCCTATTCTATAAATATATCTAACATAGTAATTACAAAAAATCACGGTAGAAGGAATGATAACTTCTAATTATAAATAAAAATATATTCTTTGATAAATTATCAGTTAAAATTTTATTTAATGTGAGATATCAGAGGCAGAACTCACCTTTGCTTTCACTTGAGGGAACAATACTCCACAAGATATAAATGTGCCTTGAATAAAGAGAAGGTAAATATCGTTAGTATTTATTACACCTTAAATATGTTGATGGATTTTTTAAAGTTTCCATGGAGCTATAAAGAGCATTTTTCTAATTTGACTTCAGGAAAAATTTAATAATGAATATAATGTTGCTCTAAATTTAGAGAATTCAAGCAGAATTTTAAGAAATATGAACAAACATGCAAATCTAAGCAGATGATAATGAATAACTATAAACTATGAAGATGTTTAATTCTATTAGTTAAGAATATAACATTAAATATACACCTGATTCACCCTCATCATTAGTTTTGATATATTTTATTCCTCCCACA
>KZ308186.1:369807-391219 GCA_000376725.2 Ladona fulva | reverse complement strand
AAAGAAAAGAAAAAACGTAAAAATTCTAATCCAATGCATCTAATCTAATGTAAAACCTATTCTAAATGTGAAATCTATTCTAATGTAAAACTAATAAATATTCATAATTTCATAATTCAAATTCCAGTGACTCATTCATTTACTTACTTATTTGAATAAAAAATATCATATATTTCAATACAAGAATCATACCTGAACAAATCTCATGTTTGGTAACTTATTGCAAAGTAAGGACACCGTAGAAAAATCAAATACTGATCCTCCTCCAATTATATACTTAATGAATGATAAATCATTGTTTTCCAGTTCTGAAGATCGCGCTAACCAGGAAGCAACATAGTGATACAGAGCCAAAGAATTAGGCTGTAAAAAGAAGAAAATTTATGAGAATAGCTAAAAGCATATAAAAAATTAAGAATTTAAAAATCAGATACTTTAACTGAGCAATGATTAACGACATGAGATTACCATACAAACTCTTTGCTTTAAATAGTTTCATTTGAGAAAATAACCAAGATGCAGAGTTAATGAGTAGAATTAGGGGCTGAAACCTATTTTGAATTGCAAAGGCATGAATGTAAAAAGTAAAATCATGTTTTTGAGCATTTCTGTTGGTAAGGAAAATATTTATAGATTGAATGTGATTTTGAACAGAGACTTCATAAAATGTACATAAAAATCTGCATCAATCTACATTTCTTTCAGTTGAATGTATATGCACTTACAGAATACTGAGATAAACTCATTAGAAGATTATGGAACAGTATTTGCCTGGTTATGGAAATTAAAATCTACATGTCATTGATGAAGAAAAAACTGTAATCACAAAAAACAGATGCATTTTTTACTACACACCTTGTACTTCATAATGTATCCCATATAAGAATATTTATTAAATTTTGAAATTGTAATAACTGTATAGCCAAACAAGCATGCCATGGATGTATGCATTAGAGAACCAACAGAAAAATTTCCCATCATGGTTAAAAGAGCATCAACTTGTACTTCAGACCTGAACATAAAAGAGAGGATTCATTCTTTACAATAATGAAAAATTTGCTATGACATTAATAGAAGAGCAAAACGTATAGGTTATATATTGTTAATCAAACAGAGTATGTGTTCTTTAAGTCAAATAAGTCCATAAAAATTGAAAATTGCAAATACAGAAGCATTTATGATTATTAATAAGACAATGTTGAGAATTAAAATGCAGCTCAATCCCAAGTAGCAGGTCACTAAGTTTGTCTGCCTGTTCTCAGTAAATTTGCAGGATTGGCTACCCTTAGTAATGTTCTTGTGATCAGTGATTTGTGATCAGTATTCACAGTTATATGAGCATTATCGTTCAGAACTTTTCAGCTCATCCAAGTTAATTTCTTGATTATAAAAAGAATTATTTCTTGATTATAAAAGATTATGTGTGATTTGCTCATTTTTACATCAAAGGATGGATTAAAACTTTTTTTCAATGAACTTGCAGGAAATAACCTTAACATTTTTCAATGATCAATTTGTTATCCACTTCGATGCAGAGTAATTTAAATGAACTTTTAATAAAATTCTGATTCTTATTCTAAGAATAGGAATTATTTCTCTGCCATTAAGATAATCTTTTTCCTTTCCCAGCAGCCGAAAATAATTATTTTTGGATTCAAATTCATACATCAATGACATTTTGATTATGTAAAATCAAAGGTATGATATGTAGATATTAGTTTACTTAGGATTATAAATTGTGTATATTTTAAAAACTTATTAGGTTATATTATGAATGAAAGTGTCTCCATTACTAAATATATCCTGCCTCAATATTGGATTCACTAGACTGTAAGCAGACTCCCAACATTCATGATTAACTGAATGGCGAATTATTTTAGTAGCTGTGAATATGTTAGTAAAGTTTAGAGTGAAGTATACTGTGTCAGTATAAACTATAAACTGTTATTGCTGACCTAACAGTATAAGAATTTGGAGGAGCATTCAGTAGTAAATGAGACAAAGTATAATGTGAAATGTAAATTGAGAGACATCATAATTGTATATAAATATCAAAAAGTCACATGCTTACTTGTCTATTTTTTTTGGACCACCCATATTTGCCAAGAAACATATCAAGTTGAAGTGAGTGTGCATGGCTCCTTTAGGGTAACCAGTGCTACCACTTGTATTAGGTACTGAAAGAACGTCCTCTTTAGGATCAATAACTAAGTCTTGAGGACATTCTGTAACAAAAATAATAGTGCAGTGTTTAGCTTAGAGACTCAAAAATGATGATTCACAGAAAAATTTCTGCAGTTATTGCTAGTTTAATATAAGCTCTACAATAACAGTATTAATAAAATTCCATTAAAATATTCAGCAAGATATTTGATTAATAATTGTGTCTTCAAACTTACGGGAGCCATCATCATTGTTCATCATCTCTTCTACTGACGTAGCATCGGCAACAACATCTCCAATAGAGAGAAGCTGTACTTTCCAAGGTAGTCGACTGATTGCTCTTTTAACAGGTGCAGCAGTTTCACGATCACAAAGAACAAACTTAGCCTTTGTTTCCAAGAGTTGCCTTGTAAACTCACCTGTTAAAAGAAAAGTATTAATATATAAAATTCAGTAAAATATGGATTCATCAATAAGAAAGAAATCAAAATGATAATGATCAAAATAACGACCTGATAGAGAAATCTTTACCAATCATTTGGAAAAGATTTCTATTTAGAAAGCATTATTTTATTTACAGTTGCAATTTTACTAAATTTAGATGGATAAATGCATAAATAGACTTTCCCAAAGAATTTCTTCCATCAAAGATATATTATCTGGGAATAACTTTATCCGTATTTTCCATGGGATATGCTAAACCAATTGAATCACATGAGGATTCCAAAAGCTTTCACTGATTTTTTTCAAAATTAACTTCCACTCAATCTTTGAAACAATTTTTTTGTTTTTCATAATAAATTACCATGTATTCTTGTGCATAGGTTAATCTCATTTTTCCTCTAACTGACAACATTTTACTTTCTCAAGTATAAATACAGATTAATAACCCTAATCAGAGTAAAATAAAAGTATGGTAGTTACAGGACAAAAGACAATATTTCATTGAAGACAGTACTGTAACTGGAAATTTATCTCTTTTGAGTACCAACCATTAAGAGTACATATGGGAGTACATACTCTAATATGAACCAATAGATAGGTCCTTATTGTTATGATTGAAAATCATTGAGTCTCTCATTTGTATCTTGTCACAAACCACACAAAATAAAAATTAAACAAAGCACCATTTGTTTTTAAATTTTAAATTCCTGCAATTTCTGAAAAGAAATTTGCAGACTGAATTGGTACCAGCAATGTCAAGAATTGTCCACCATGTCAACCATAGACAGACGACAAAAGCAACTAAAACATAGGAGCAGGATTCAATTCAAAATATTAGAGGAGTGATTTCCCTACCATCTAATTCTTTCTGGAAGCATCCTCTAGTGATCCCTCCACATCTCCATACAGCCATTTGCACAATATATATGAGAGCCACTTCATAGGTAACAAAATAAAGCCAGTCACCCTTCTTGAAGCCTGCCTTAGAGAGGGCACTTGCTAGTTTATAAGACAAAGGTTCGATTTCACTGAAGAGCACAGTTGTTCCTCTTACAGCATCAATCTGGAAAAGTACAAATGATCATATTCCTTGCATAATCTATGAGAAAAAGCATGAATACCATCTTCATTAAAAGAAAATGGGGAAATGTTATAAATTATGAATCTAAAATGTTTCATATAGTCAACTAATATACTCAACTGCGATGTAAATTATTTTTAACAAATATTTTCTTTTTTGTTTGTGTAGCAACATTTTGTATATTCATATATTCCTTGATAGTCTCTATATCTAAATAGATATTCATAATGAGAATAAATTCATATGAGAATAAATTCATATGAGAATAAATACCTGGGAGCTAAACAATATATATGGGTATAGTGTATTTCATTTTTTTCATTGGGTATAATTTGATTTTTCTTGGAACAATAACAGAATAGAGAATATAAATAACTCTTCTATTGGTTCCTTAAAAATGAATTCAAATTAAATCTGAGGAAACTTACCACCCAGGGCTTAAACTTGAGAACTTCATAATTCAAACTTAGGGCATTCAAAAGGTAATTTGGTGCTGAAGTCAAAGGAGGTTGAATATGAGATGCAATACTGGCCCAAGGAGACTTCACAACATAATCATCATCTTCAGTTTCTGCTTTTGTGTCATCTCCCATTGTGTTTTCTCAACCAATTTTCCTGAATATAAGGAATAAAATTATAACTCTGGCCTTGACAAATAGACTTTCAAATTCAACGATGTAATAAATGCAAAATAATGAAAACTAATACATACGAAATAAGAAATAGCAAGAGAAACAAAACATAAATCAGATCCTATTTTTTATTATAATTTCCTCCATTTTGCAATAAATAAAGGATGTTGGTCATTACAGGAAACTATACTGGTTATTGATAAATAACTTCACATTTTGACATTGAAATTTTCAAATTATAGCATAATTTACAAATACATCTTAAAGGAAAGAATACATCTGAATGTGAAAATTAGAAAGACTCCAGAAATTACTAAGTATCCTTTCTTTTAAGATGTGTGTTAAGTTCCACAAAGTCACACTTGGACATATTAATTTTAATTTAATAAGTCTCATTCATTGCTCCACTATATTATTCAATTTTAGGCAGCATATGCACAACTTCGTATTAACTATATAAGCAAAGACCCTTAATTTTTTCCATCATTCATTTAATCTGTCATAAACTATCAAATCATAACCATAAAATTAACCCATGCATAGTATTGAATAAATCTATCAAATACTAATGTAATACTGGGTGGGAGTATGATCTGCAGTGTATGGCACTAATGATGTACTTACCTTATGTTTAAGGGTATAATCAAAGAGTATTGATAATAGCAGCAAATTCAGGGATTCCAGGCAGCCGCCCTTAGCAGCAAAAAATCTAGCTATACCACTGCTCTTAAATACATCTGAAAAGTAAAAGTATGAATCAAAAAATGGCAAGAGAATAGCACGGAGATATACTGGATGAAAGGATTTCTTAAAACCGTTAAAACAGAGAGAAATTATCTCAAGTAAACACACCTAATATCATGTAGGTTAACTGCTGTTTGAGAACTGAAGAAAGTTATCCCAAAATATGAGAAAGCAAAGGCTTTTGGATAGTTTAGGAACATATTATATAACATTCCAAAATTACTGAGGCAAGGTCATATCCTATGTCCACTGTATAGATATTAAAATTAATTAAATGCTGAAGAGACATCGGAAAAATAATCATTAGAAATTTTTTCCCGTTAACATCTATTATTATGGTCTGAGGGATATGACACTGAAACCATATATGTTTCTTTCTTTATTTACATTTTTATAAGAGGAAATAATGGATTGCTTATACTAGAATAACTGTGTATTGGTATATTACTTCCCTTTTTATTACAAGGCCTTTAAATTTTGCAACATTGATTTTTAGGAACAAATCTTTTAAAAATAAGTATCATAAGTAATAAAAGATATGCAAATTTTTACTGAATGATCTTACGTCAATGAAAAACATAATGGAAAAAGCGGGAACCTTCTTACTAGTAAAGCCAAGTAAAAATTTCCACCAATTTGCATCCATGGTCTAAAACATCGCGAGACTAAAGTAGCTTGAGAACATTTGCTACTGATTACCTTATGAAAAAGAATTGATAAACGCGCTTAATTTGCTGTCTTTTCCAGTCTCCAGAGATCGGCGTCCCATCCTCACTTAGAAATTTTCCTTACAACTCCGAAAACATCCTTGGTCTTGTCAATTCCCTCACATACACACGCCAACACCTAAATACACAATGACGCGAAAAGAGTATTGGAAACCGGTTCTAACGAAAACAACTCATGCAAGTTCTGGCTGAGATGAATGATTCCGGCGGATAAATTTAGGTACATCTACACGTCTCTTTATCAAGAAGCCTGGATGATTTTAAAACGCAACATTTGTTGACAATATTCAGACATTTCTCCATGAAAAGTCATCAGAATTAAACGTCTCCTGAATAATAAATCAATTTTCTTATCATTTTCCGAATGATACAAAGGTTTTTGGCTCCTGTAAACCCGTAGAGAGAAAATGCAAAATACATTTCCTACACGAATAAGTTAATCTTTTTATGAAATGAACATACATTGCTTAGCAAAACTCGTCTTGTGAGTGATATATTAACCCTTGGGGCGGCGGGTGTAGCAAAACACAAATATTACTGATACTCTTTATATCCTCTCTTAGCTGAAAAATTTCCTGCACAGACAAATATTTCAGGTTTCTATTTTGTTCAGGCTGCTGCTTCATTCCGATGAGTTTCAAGTTACTTCTTTTTATTTTCGAAACATTTTCCTTTTTTAAAATTATTTATGTAATGGAAAAAGGACGGCCCCAATCAGATCATCGTTAATAATTATTACGAATAAAAACGATCATTCCCTGACCGGCAAAATCCGACTAGCCGGGACTCGACTCCGGGACCTTGGTGTCGGAGGGCTAGCACGATAACCACTCCGCCACCACCTCCGCTTGCCGGACGACGGCGCTGCTCGCCAGTTTCTCAGGCCGGCCGTGACTGAGGTGTGTGAATGACTTAAGAATGCATTGACGAGCAAAAAAATGGGACAACGAATGCGGAAAAATACTTACACAAGGACAATGAGACCTCCGAAGGCAAGCCAATGTAACCTTTAACCGAGACACACATTCTAAGTTCTGAAAAAATTCAAAGAGCCTGGTACCAGGTAGGTATTTTGCGGTACGGAATCGGCATCAGAAGGAAATGTTTTTCGCCTACGTTCTAATATGATAAAGAAAGTTCCTAACAATAGGCTTGGGAGAAGATTAGTTTCTAACTGCGAGGTAGAAGACCGTGTGGTTGTGAAGTTAGGACCTCGCTTCTTAGGATGGGACCTCGAAATTAAGTTGTGTTGATAGCCAAATATCCTCCAACTCTAGGTATGATACATCAACAGTTGAATTATCCGAATAAAATCACCAATCAAGGGAGGGTAAAGGCGAATTTGTGTCCTTTATCCCTCAAAGGAAGTTCAAAGAATTTTAAATTTTTATTGAATTACATCCTCAATAAATATGACATGATATTCACTATATAATATTATCACAATTTGTAGTGGGGTAGGGTTATGTATGTATATATTTATATTGATGATTTTCGAGTATAACGTTGTGGTGGTGTCCTAACCACTTGCCCTATCCAAATTCCCCTAATTAAAATGACCATAGAAGCTAATCAAATCTGATGAAATCCATTGTCTAATCTCGTTGTTTAGAAATGTTTACAAACCATATCTATTAATTTAAGTAATAATTGAATCCAAAATATAAAAATGAATAGATACAATCCTTCCCTACTTCTACAACTTCCCGAAGTTGGGCGTCTAAGCCTCTAAGGATAATTGCAGTTAGACATTATGGATGAGAATTGCTCTTCGGAGGAAATGTTAGGATTCCAACCAAGAGAAATGTTATTTATCTCGGTCTTATTATCCTTTAAGAATACATCATATCCACGAAAATTAGCAACGTGAGCCCGATACATGAATAATAATTGGAAGGATAAGAGTCTGGCACTTTATATGCAGCAAAGCAATACGCTTAAGACCACATCATGGACCTCCAAAATGCGGTCTTAAATCAAAGTAATTCTACGAATGACCAAAATTTTAACATCGCATCAAAGGGGATTGTCAGGCTTCATTAGCTTAGTCTTAACAATGATTTGACTGCAAACATATATTTTTCGACTCATCCATCTACACCTTTAACACAGGACAACGCCGCTTAGGAATAAGGATGATCTGATTCATATACTTTACTTTCGGACGCGATCTGTTGTAGATCGACGAAAGGAATCCTTCCCTTTTAATTTTTTTCAGTCTTGATTGAAGATGGCAATCTCTCACGAAAATTCTTATATCTTTAATTAGGATGATTTTTGGGGATATTCGTAGTTAAATCAACTTAACTAAATTTTCCATACAGAGAAAGATTGATTCAAGGTTAATTAGTATTCTAGAATTAGAGGCAACTCGACAAAATAGTTGATGGATGTCAAAGATGTCCCATACATCACAGAGTGGCGATAAGGCTTTTGTCCCACTCCTAAAGAATACGGATTTGCAGTACTGGCCCGAATCTGACGCTCCTGGGCAAAGGAAATCTAAGCGAAATATATATGCTCCTCTTTACATTAATAATATCTGAAAAGAAGAACATTTTCAATATCTAAAATTTTAATAATAAGTTTCGAAAAATCAACACTTAGAACTCAACTTGGGCGAAAATTTCATCAACGTAAACAATGTATCATATTGATTTGCATGATATATGTAGCATGGATCTGTATATATTACTGCTTGATCGGTGACCAAAATGTAGCGCATCTTAGCCACCCTTGGCTATCTCATTGGTTTACCTAATCGTAAAACCGGCCGTAAAACAAGTATTTGTTCTCAATTTGTCGAATGATGTCACTCGATTAGAAGCCTGTTATCGGGACGTGGATCTAAAGCAGGTCCTCGGTGATACGTCTGTGACTTGCATCGACGGCTGATATCGACGGTATGATCAGAGAAAGTAGCCATGTGCGATCACTCTGTCTTCATACATAAAAGGGTTGGTTGTTGACATTGGATAAGATCTCTACAGAATACGTAGATAACGAGTAACATTTTTCGATTCCGAGACCGGGGCAAGAATTCTAATTTTTAATAAAGAAAATCGTGAGTTTTCTGTACAGTTGGCGGGATGCATTGCAAGGAAACTGGTAATAATACATACAAAATAATAATACTGGAGACATTACAAAACTGGTACTGTACTGCTACTGGTACTAAACGTTACAATATTAACCTAATATATTCGTTCTAGTGGAAGTTTCCTACTGACACCTACGATTTGTTTCAATTTTTTATATAATTGGAAATTAATTAGAAGAAGAAAATAAAATGGAGGAGTATATTTTCATATACAAATAGTAAATAATATAAGTAGCCTAAGTAGAGAGCAGAAATTTTTTCACCTTTTAGAAAAGCAATAAAGCCGAAAAATATTGCGGTTGATACAGTGCTGAAACAGCAAAATAAAGAATGAAATCTAATACTCGAAGAGCAAATGGTTTCGTAAGCAAAATAGTAGCTTTGTCTGGATCTTAGACCTGAATTAGCAAAATGAAGCTCTAGTAAGACCAAAGACAAGACATATTTGACAAGCTGGCATAGCACTACCATGACATCCGTCATAATTGGTATCCATTCTAAAACTCAAAA
This sequence comes from Ladona fulva, assembly GCA_000376725.2. Taxonomy (NCBI): domain Eukaryota; kingdom Metazoa; phylum Arthropoda; class Insecta; order Odonata; family Libellulidae; genus Ladona; species Ladona fulva. The sequence continues at coordinate 381,817 of KZ308186.1, read as the reverse complement.
AATGATGAGAAAGCATAACGCAAAGAATTAGGGATTACATTGCATGAATCAATTTAGTAGGCTCTTCACATTCCATGCAAAGATATTGAACATGTTTCTTAAGTATTATGAATAATTTTTCAAGTATATCTTATGAATTACATACTTTCATATGAGTGGAAAAGACGAACTTGTGTGCAAAAGAGACGGCAAATGTACAAGAAAAACAATGAATAAAATACATCTAGATCAGCAAAAATAAAGAAAATACATCTAGATGAATGATGAGGCTGATTAAATTTACAAATAGAGAAAATGTCTTTGATCAGAGAGATTTTTATGTCCAATTAAAAATTGAAAGTGAATCTCAATTGGGCTATTTTGAGATCACGCAGAAAAAATTTGCGAAGAAAATTTAAAGGAATTTATGTGGAATTTTAGGTCACATTTCACATGTGGTGCACACATCAGTTGATACAATCACTAAATTAGTGGTCGTAAACTATAAAATCGACAACATAAATTACACACTTTTCACTCTACTGAATTCAGATATCCTCTCTACACGTACTCGTCCGAATTCTTTAAAAGAAAGATCATTGTACAAAATACCCAGTTTAATTCACTATAAAAATTCGTGATAGAAAGATAAACTTACCGGGATCTGTAAAATTGATCCAATCGTAGAATGACCCTTCGCTGGATAAGGTTTTCGGGATTGAAACGAAAATAGATGATTTTTAGCCTCAAGTTAGATGGGCGTTCCGAAAGATCTTCCGAAAGATAGGAAATAAATATACAATCTACCTTATCTTATCATTCGGAGGTTCCTTAACTAATCTAGTTATCTTTCAAAGGACGAACTCCAAACCTAACCTCAACTTGCTCTAGAACACCACTCTCAACTGATTCAGAGCAGCTGTCGCCTCATTCTACTACATTCCTATCTCAGTTTTGCGTAAGTGTTGGAAGAACTGATTGTGGCGGTCCAAATCTCAAAGGAGATATTCACTATCATACGTATCTTTGCTTGATTAAGCGTCCTCTTCCAAAATCTGGGGCTGAAATTATTATAATTATTAAGAGATTAATTTATGAAGAGAGCTATATCTTTTAGTTAATACCGCTAAGTGATATCTATCTATTTGTGTATTCTTATCGCTTTCACACATTTATTTCATTAGCTGTTTTTACAGAGACAATGAGACGCAATCGGGACAATGCCGGGTCAATTGTCCAATATCTTTTAAAAAGCTGCTAAACCGATTTTTCGAATGTCCAATATTTTTGGGAAATTTGATGGCCTTCATTTATTACATTTATAGCTCATTTTCTTCTTTAATAAATTAAAATCTAACTTTTATAATCTATGTTCTTTCTTGGTACACACAGCGCAGCTAACCGCCCATTCAGATTTTCTTTCCGCAAAAATGAAAATACAAGAGGGAGGGAAAAGGGAATAAGAGGGTATATCCTTTATGCGGTAAAACATTAAGGCAATAACGACATGAACTCAGGGCTACCATAATTTGAAAGGGTTAATATATTCTATACAATTTCATTGATTTACCCCTTACCCTGTCCTCATATACCATAAATGTAAATATTCGGACAGATATTTCGCGATCCTTGTGACATTTTTTACCTTTACATTACTTATAATTCCTCTGACCTGCCTTGTGTGAAAACTGTTGTTTTGACAGAAGTTAATTAATTATTGATGGATTCTTAACAAGTATTGCAACATTTTACCGATCTTCTTTGGATCAAAAACGAAGGAAAACTGTTTTAAGACATAGTCCTATAGTAAAGTCACCGCTTGATTGGCAAGATTTTAAAAAAATTAACCTCATAAAGCATAATTTGTAGGGATTTTATTTCGAGCTTGTAAGTAATTAATAGGTTCAATGCATCATAACTCCATTCAATAGTATTCTCAAGAGCTGAAGCGGGCACAGAAGAGGCGAGCCCTAGAGCGGGTTTGGCGAACCTTTCGCAGTAAAAGTGCCTTTTTTTAGGACTTGCGTGCCAATGTGTTGCCAAACCATAGAGTTAGATGCTGTTATCATCTATTTTGTCATGTCAGCGATGGGATACATGTGTAATAATTGATGTAATCGTTAATTACCATTACCAATGAACAGAATCCACATTTACTTAATCTGGGGACTCATTTTGTAAGCGAAGAATACTTGACAAGGATAATGCAGTCAGATGCGTGCCAAAAATATTATCTTGCGTGCCACTTCGGGCCATATGTTCGCCGCTCCTGCCCCAGAGGGTTGGATATTGCGAGGCTCTTTTACTGATTGTACGACGAAAAAACGTACATGAGTAAATAAAATATTCTATCAAAGTCTTAATTAGTCAAATAGTAATTCGCAAAAATTGGTCCGTCATAATTTTATCGTCATCGTGTCTATAATGCTTTTCTACTCCTCAGCGTAGCTAATTCCTCTTTAAAGTCAAAATAATTTATGGAGTTGATTTCCTAACTTTCTTTTGATAAAATAGTAAATCACATTAATTTCAGAGATTTAAAATTTGAATCATGAATTACAATTTAAAATATGAACATTTGCCCTTTTAACGACACCAAGTTTTGAATTTGAGATATTCTAAGCCAAAAATTTTGAAGGCGCGAGGCGGTCATCTAATTTGCCTAACCCTTAATACGCCTTTGATTAAGAGAGCGTCAATTCTGGAGAGCCTAATCATAGGAAAGTGTTGCAGGAATAAGAGAATCCCGATACATTTTCCCAAGTAAACCCAAGGATGTTGCTTATCTCTGAACGTTAAAGTGAGTTGAGAGGAAACATTTGCTGTGATGATGTCATATAGTTGATAGGAAGCAAATCAACTACTCGCATTCATACATGCACAAACTCATGAAGAGTCTGAATGATAAGAGTCAAGGAAAAATACTCTGGAATAGAAAATTTTACACGCAATAAAAAAACTGAAACGAAATAAATAGCGATCGATTTAAATTATGCATTACAGCATCTTCGTTGCATAAGTTTAATCGTCGATATCTCCTGCTGAAAATAAGCAGCTGTTTTACGAAATTTTCTGACCATAAAATCTCTGTGGACTATGACCATACATATATCATCAACACATGATTGCGTGAATGGTGTTAATAACGAATTTAAAGCCTCCGTAATCAATATCAGTCAATAAAAATCGTTGAGCGCCGTAGTAATAGAGCCTAAATTTCTTAATATTACAATTCATATCTTCTCAATTCGCTCATATCTCACAGACGAATACCGCATCTTGTTTGCATCGTACTTTATGTCGTATGTTCGTCCCTGTGATTCGTCAATGTAAATAATTCGTAATTACAAATGCTAAATTCTCATGAAATTTCTTCCTCTTCATGCAGTCAATCGTTAATTTTTACTATGCATAATATATGGACCTCAATTCAACCATAGACTTAGTCATCAGGGGGGCGGGTTGCTCCTCCTCAAATTTTCAAACTTAAATCCTCAACATTTTAGAAAATTTTCATTTTTTATCAAATTCTCGCAATTTTGAACAGAAATCAATATTAAACGACCAAATAAGAATTTTTATCCAATTTTCCTTCTTTTAAAGATTATTCTATCTAATTTAATTTTGCAAAATAAGTAAAGCCTGTAACAAAAAAAATGAAGTTTATGTGTATTTCTCATGGAAACGCTTGACACGTCTGTTATCGAACGTTAGGTAAATAAAAAGTAGCCTATCTTATAAGGGCTATAGATTTTTAATGATGTGCAAAGTTTAAAAGTTTTGCGACTTTTGGCTCTCGAGTTTTAGGCGAACATACACACACACTGTAATATAGGAGATTAATTACCTTAACATTCGGAATGCTCAATTTTCGATAGTCATGCTGGTACTTCATTGAGTTCTTTTCTTTGTTTTAACATTTAGGTTCGCTTGAGTATCGCATCATCTCCGCAATAATCATTTAAATTTAATACGCAGTTCCAGTAAACTTTATACCGAAAAATTACCAAAAAAGATAACGCCTTCGAGGAAATGAAAACGTGATAACGGGAATATTGATAAAATATTTCCGAGGCACTTAATGGTAAGGAAAATCGCTTCAAAAGAAAATCTTCAGAAATTCTATTATCCAATCCTGTTTAGCTGAATTATCTTATCCAGAAATTGATCAATTCGTTTTCTCCTCATGCGCCACATTCGGTTATTATTATTTTGGAATTGAATTGCCCATAGATAAAATACACAGTAACTGTATTCCCCTGTTATCCGAACTCCTGAGTACGTCTTAACACCCCCTGATCAACATTGCTGTTTACAGTTCCTGATTCCACTATTTTGTACTGTTCTCTTCCCTTTCCGGAATCATTAATCATCAGGAAAACCATTCTGAATTGATCTGAATTTGATTATTCAACAAGTTACAAATCTCTCGATAATTGAAATTCGATTTGATATCCTATCGCTATGAACACTTGAAAGCTTTATATTTTCTATAATGTTCATGATAGTAAAAGAAACTAATGTTGCACGCTTCTCCATTTCTTCTACAACGAGTTCAGTAACTGAATATGCCTCTTTATCAGATTTCAATCTATAACAAGCAGGGGAATATCTCAAGCTTTTGTTCTACATCCATCGACATTCCTCGGCCCTTTCCCGAGTGTTTATGTCCTCACTGCTTTTATAGCGAAAGTTGGTGGTAGCTATTTTGGTGGACTTCCAAATAAAATAAAGGCTATCGCGAGAGGATGAAGAGGGATACGTGCAAGAAGGAAAACGGTTATGAATACCCATAGGGCATGGCTACGGAAAGACATCGTTCAACGACTTAGATGTAAAAACTAATCTAGAATAAAAATTTCGACATGCATCTTCTCAGATTACGGTAAAACAGCAATCTCACCACTAAAAAGCAAATTTTGTTTAGAGACCGTATTAACGTATCAGGGTAGGTATAGGATACCTAGTAATTTCAATTAAGGAATGGGGGGCTTGCATGAGCGGAAGACCTCTTTGATACGAACGACTTTTCGTTATCTTCAACCCATCCTTCCCTTTAAGAGATAAGGTTGAGTGAATACCAAAAAGCCGAAATGAAAGAGTGAATGCGTCCCTTATCGATGCTTTTAATACATGAATTTTAGTAAACTGAGTCCGAATTCAGGGAAAAAAGTTCACGGGAACAATATTCAAGTTACCTCGCACTCACCTACAACAAAGACAATAAAAGATGCATTATTCACCGGGTCAGTTTTAAGATGAACGATTCTAAGTAATAGTCCAGGAGTGCAAAGATTTGAAGACGATTTGCAATAAGATTTATTTCGGTCACTGGTCAAGTCATAAGTCATACCTAAAAGGCCAGAAATTTCATTCATAATGTACGAAGATTAAGTTGCCAAAAGTTTTCCGATAGCTTAAGTCCAATATTTTTCACAACAAGGTGTTTCATGTATTGAAGGTTTTCTTCTATATGGAGAGAAGAAGTATGTACTATTTAAAGGAAGGATTAACTTTTCCTGTAGTTAGAGAGCCAAATGAACCCACTGTCCGTTCTGAATACCGAAAATACTCACACCTGCTATTGAAATTTTCCTCGGTACAATCTTCTTCCTTTTCTGAGTAAAATAAAAAAGGACGGCTTATTCCTGCTAGCATACAAAAGGAAGGAATGCCATGCACTTCAGAAGATAAAGAATACTCTTCAGAGCAAAAGATTCTTTAGAATAAGAATATGAGTTTCAATCATTCTGATTTCCGCATAAGTACAATTAAAACTAGACTATCTTTATTAATTTATACTACTAAAATCACAAATCAATTTAACTCACCGAAGCGCGGTAATTGTGGGAAAGGAAGGTCCCAAACTAGTACACATTCACTGCAAACACACTAAGCAATCACCTTTTCAAGGACCTTTTACCTCGAGAGAGGAAAACGGGAAATACCTCCAGATCTAGATTTTCGAAAGCGGATGTGTTTTTGGGTAACAGTTGGGCCTTCCGTTGTTTCCGATCACCGTGAACTATCCGGGGAGCCTCATATATAGCAAGGTCAGACTATTTGCGGCCGAAACCTTTAAGGAAATGACTTCAGAAGGAGTGGCGCGAAATTCCAAGATGCAAGGGCGATATTTAAATCGCTACTTATCAGCTTTTGGATATTCGGGAAGATTCATGAGTATCGCTTAAGGAATGCCAAAAAGAGAATATCATTCGATCAATAGATGTAAATTAATATTTATAATTTACTTAATTATGCTTGCGTTTGAGTCACCATACCTTGATACTTAGAATACTTTTTATTCTTTCTTGAAGAGACAGAAGAAATTACGCCTTTCATTTACTTTTGTCTTTTTTGTTAATGGCTGTTATATCATGAATACTACTGAAACAGGAGCAAAATTGAATAATTATTCCTGAGTTCATAACATAAAATTGAAATTTTGCAGGATACAGAACTCAAAATTCAATCCATAATATTGTTGTGTTAAGCAAGATAATAACCAAGGAGAGATGGATCATTAGCTTCAATCGTATAAATCATAGAAATATTTAACCTAATGATCTATACTTTTATAACTGCCAATTATTAAAAAATTAAACTAAAAAACTAAATGAAATAGGTAAAGAGAACTTACATAAAGACATTAAGGAATGTACAGATGATGATATTGTTATCCACATCAAATCTGTTGTTTTTTTATAAATTGATTCCACTTCCTTTAGCATTTCTTGCACACAACATAAACAAATGTCAGAGATGATTTGCAGTAATGTTGTCTTCCTTCATTTAAGGATTTCCACACCAGTTAAGTATTTTAAAAACATGATATAACTTGACACTATTGACTTCATCTTAAATTTTAAGTCAGCAAGTTCATAATGACACATTGGTGTCAAAGTGTTAATAAACTATCTGAGGCAAATGATACAACAGAGGCAGGCCTGACTTCCTTCAAAATCTCCAGGATATTGAAATAATTTTTTACAGTATTCTCATATGCTGTCCTGGAAGGCAGCTAGCAATATAAAGTGTATAAATTCACATTTAGTAACATTACATCAACACAATTAAAATTAGCAAGAAAGGAAAATATTATTACTCTCATAGATTTAATTTAAGAGATTTCCAACACAGAAAATGTGATCAGAATCAGTATTTATAAGATAACATCCTGAATGTCTCTGGCGAAAAAATAAAACAAGAAATCAAAGAAAGGGAAACAAATTCTATTTCAAAGCATTTTATAAAAGAATTTCTCACAAAAGTATTTTTCCCCAGAATCTCCACGATGATGAGGAGGAGATGCTAAATGGTATGCTTAAACTTCAAAAAAATTTATTTACTAACTAGGAATACTGACAACTACAAAAATGTTTCAAATTAAAATTTAGTGACTGCAGCCTTAGACTGTTTAAATATTTATTTTTTCATTCCAGTATCATAAAACCATAGTTGAAATATTACCTTGATTGGTTCTTATCAATTGTTACAGGATCAAAATGAGACATTCCATATTAATCATCAGAAAATGTTTAACATAANAAAGTCTGAAGATGGTCAACTTAGACCATCTTCAGACTTTACTTATAATCCAAAGATATTCAGGTGAAATCTTAGAATTTTTACAAAATATTATGCTCTTCTTCTCTACATATACCTGCATTTGGTTGAAATGGCTACAGCTCTTTGGTGAAAATTAGTTGAGGAAGAATGTTGGTATGACTAACAAAAGTAATTTCAAACATAATCACAAAATTAATTTGTAAAAATATCATGATTATTTCAATTAATTTTATGAGTCAGTATGACAGTCCTATATATTCATAGTGATTAAAGAATGTGGGTGATATAACCCATAATAAATAATTATATATTATCACATGGGAGAAATAACAGAACCAAACACAAAATTTGACTTGATGTAACTTCATCTTAAACACAGGACTGAAATCATATCCTTGTCTTTATTCCTCAAATAATAATGTGACACTATTGGTTTTGACTAGTTCTTGTCATCTTCAGGATAAAATATGAAGTAATAGGAAGCTGGGAAAATTTATGAGGGATGGAAAAAAACTGAGCAGTGTTTTTAATGTGACACCATGTGTTCTCAGGAAGGCAAGGGGAAACCACCTTAACTACTTATCCCATGTGATGTGCCAATATACTGATATTGTTATTGGTGTACACGGGACTCAGCCCTCCAAGGAGAGGTGTTGTGCCCAGCAGAGATGAGAGTAAGGCCATCTCGGTCACCATTCCACCAAATCCTTTCCCAGCGAATGAGAAGAAAAGAGAAGATGGCCAGGGAAACTAGGGTGGGAACCTGGAATGTTAGGACAATGCTTAGGAAAGGGAAGTTGGAAAATGTAAAGGTAGAAATGAAGAGTTCCAACATTAACATAAGAGGGATATGTGAAGTATGATGGAAGGATACTGAAGATTTTTGGAGTGTTGATATGAGAAGGATTTTCAGTGGGGGAAATACTAGTCAGTGGGGCATTTTGATAGTTCAAGAGAGGGGAATTAGTGATAGCTAATAAGTGACCAGGTTATGACAGTAGAAGTAGAGCCTGGGACAGTAAACACAATGATAATTCAAGTGTACTTGCACACAAGTGATTACAGCGAAGACAAAAAAGACTTAGTTTATGAGCAAACAGAAGATGTTACAGGATGGATTAATGGCAGTAAAAACCTAATGGTAATGGGGGACTGGAATACAATATGGGTAAGAAGTGGGAGGGTTTGGACTAGGAAATAGAAACAATACGAGACAGAAATAAATAGACATTTGTAAGATGAATAACCTCTGTATCACAAACACACTTTTTCAGCACCACAACAGAAGGAGGTACACATGAGAAAAGCCTGGGGATATGATAGATACCAAGTTGATCACATTTTAATTAAAAAAAAGATTCAAAATAGTGTTAAAATGAAGTTATCCTGGTGCTTATGTGGATTCAGATCATAACCTGGTAATGATGAAAACTGAAACTAAACATATAAAGATCTTTTGGGCAAAAATGGCAACCAAATGGAATGTAGAAGCACTTAGAAAGCTAGAGAGTTTCAAGAATATGTGGGTAAGGCTCTAGAGGGTAAGGTAAGAGAACTTACCATAGATGAGGAATGGGAAAATATTAAATAGTGTCAAGCAAAGAATGGGGTAGCACCCAAAGAATTATTGGGAGGGTGAAGCAAAACGTAAGTAGGAAACCATGGATGATGGTAGAAATGATAAATAAATGGTGGAAAGAAGAAAATGGAAAGGGGTAAACACTGAGCATGGGTGTAGAATGCATAGGGCACTAAACAACGAAGTGAGAAGGAAAACAAATAGGGCAAGGGAACAGTGACAGAAGGGCCATTGTGACAAAACAGAAATGCTGAATGAAAGCGGGAGGGTTGACCTATTGTACAGAAAGGTGAAACAACTAAAGGGGAATAAAATAAGTAATAGAATAGCCACTCTAAAAGATAGCAGTGGAAACATCTTACAGGATCCAGCAATCATATGGGGAAGGTGGGAAGAATAATGTTGAACAACTATATGGGAAAAACATGAAGCCACCTAACATAATGTAAGAAAGAAGTCAAAGAAGACTATTTTGGACCTTGGATATTAGAGAGTGAAACTGATTGGGCTCTGCATGATTTGAAAGGGAATAAAAACCTGGGGGAAAAGGGTAAGGAATATTTCTATGATTTTTGTGGGAAAGTTTATGGTCACAGAATGTGGCCAGATGATTTTACCTAGATGATCATTATCCCACTACAGTAAAAGAATAATGCTACAGAGTGTCGGGATTATCTTACCATCAGCTTTATATCTCACGCAGTGAAAGTTATTTTAAGGGTATTGGATAGAAGGATTGAAGGAAAATTAAAGGGCAAATTGGAAAAAACCAGTTTGCTTTTCAGAGAGGAAAAGGAATGAGATAATGAAGGTACTGGTAGAATGAAGCATGGAATTTAAGAGGGATATGTATGATTTGTCAATTTTGAAAAGGCTCTCAATAGAGTCCAATGCCCAAAACTGATTGGAATTTGAAAGAAAATTGGGTTGGACTGGAAAGACAGGCAAGTGCAAAATTTGTACTTAAATCAAGGAGCACAAGTTATAGTAGCTGATGAGGAATCAGAATGCGCAAAGTTAGGGAGGGGGGAAAGACAAGGCTGCCTACTGTCACCATCACTTTCTAATGTGCATGCAGAGGAAATGGTGAAAGAAGCTTGGGAAGAAATAGACAAGGGAGTGAAAGTTGGCTGAGAAGTAGTGAAGTCAGTAAGATATGCAGACAATAAAGCTATTGTATGCAATTCCAAAAGGGGTTTGCAAATACTAGTGTATGCACTAAATGATAAAGCAAATGAATTTGGAATGACAATAAATGTAAGAAAAATTAAGGTAATGAGATTTACCAAAGGAAAGAAAGCTAAGTTTATGATCAGAGTAGATGGTGAAAAACTAGAACGGGTAGATAATTTCTCTTACTTGGGAAGTGTTCTATCTTGGGATGAGAGGTATACAACTAAGGTTTCAGAAAGACAAAGAGTAGCATTAGCCAAGGAAGCTTTTGTGAAGCGAAGGGAACTGATGACTAGAGGTATCAATAAAGGAATCAGGAAAAGATTGGTAAAATCCTTGGGAAGGATTTTGTTGTACGGGTGAGAATGGGTGGACCTTGTGAAAGGAGATCAAAAGTTATGAGGTCTTTGAGATTTGGGTATGGTGTAGAATGGTAAAAGTAAGTTGGTTTGATAGAAAAACAAACATAAAGGTACAGAAGTACAAGTGTACTAGAGATGGTCAGGGAAGGGAGGGTATTATTTGAAGTAATGAAAGGTTGACAGAGTAAAAGGGTGGGCCAAACGTTGAGAGGAGAGGGATTGTTAAAGTATTTAATTAAGGGTTAAGAGCACAGAGGACAACAAGACAAAAGTTGTTAGATGATGTAAAGGGTGGGGTAAGCAACCAGATAGTGAAAGAAAAGGATTTGAGCAGGGAATATTAGAGCACATGAACCTATATAACAGTAGAACACAAATAAATGAATTATTCCAGTTTCCTCACACCTGAAGATGATGTGAACACTTCAAAACAAGAAGTGTGATAATAATATTTGTGGAATCAAAGAAAAGTAATGTTACCTATCTTGTGTTGAAGAGAAAACAATTTTAGACATACTTTCAATTTAAAGATAGATGAGAAGAGTTCTTTAACAATAATAAATAATTGTATGATAGTTCTATTACTGTACATATACATAGCAAGAAGTTCAATTTATTAAAAGAGTCATAGTAAATCTAAATTAAGAAAGATGTAGAATATTAAGAAAACCAAAAGAAAATTTTGAAGACTATTATAAATGCAATTAAATACTCTAACACATAATTTTCGCAGCATAAACTACTTTTGATAAATAACAGACAATAAATTGATCAATGAGGATAGGAAAAAGATACAAATGTAGAAATTAGAAGAAAGAGTGGAGGAAATGCTGCAGTTGTGATTTCAGATTTAATCACTAAGGAAATGACAATTTAATGAGCTATTGGTTGACTATCATAGCTTGAGGGAGTGACAAAAACAAATAGGCAATGATATCTAACAATAAATTATTTTATTAATGTACATAAAAAACATTTCTATTATATAGGCAAATTCAATAAAGATCAGGCTGACGGATTCTTGATTCTCTGTTCTTATTTTTTACATGCTCCTGAAGCATTTTCATTACTGTGCTGTCAAACTCAACTGGAGTTGGACGAGCTCCTTCAAGGAAAAAAAACAATCTCTATTAGGAATACATATGGAAGGACAGTTCTGAACAAAAAACAGCCATTTCTGTGATTTTTTAAATGAAAGTGATTTATCTGTCTAAATAGGAAAACTTGAAAATCAAAGAAATAATTTGTAAGAGACACTAAAGCATTTTTCCAATTTTAAGGAAGCTTAATGTAAATATTGACTTAAACTAATATGTCATGGTGTATAGCCATAAGGAGTTGATATAAT
>KZ308186.1:341808-368593 GCA_000376725.2 Ladona fulva | reverse complement strand
ACATCAATTAAATAACCTGAAAGCAACTTCATAAGATGTACGAATATAAAGTTTATAAAGTCAATTATCTTAAGCATTTATCTTAAGAAGATTACTTCAAAACATTAGCATAAATTATTCTGGATACTTAAAACAGATAAGAGAAAAATTATTACCCTAAACTAATTCACTATAAGAATGAATAGTGCTCATGAGAAAAACTGTAACGGATATATTATGCTGAAATTATGTTCGAGTAATTATGATGATATATAATATTATAGGCTCTCGGATAGCAGAGTGGGTAGGGCATGGTAGGGCATTTGCGATTTGTGAAAGTTGCATTTTTAATGTGAATAAGAATTCCTGATTTTGAGTTTAGAATAACTTTTACACATACAGTCAACTAATAACAGGAATTATTCCTATTTACTAGGAACATTTTAATGTTTCAAGTATTAAGTCCGATACTGAATCTTTTATAGTAAAATAGAATACAGGACTACCTTATTAAGATATTACAAACACTGAAGCAATACAAAACTTTTTATTACCGTGAACATTTCTATTAAGCATAAAAGTAAATCGGAGTTGTGAATGGAACGTTTAAAAAACATGTCTAATCACTAGAATAAACCGAAAAATGGAAGAGAATAGAATTTGAAAAACATGATGATGAATATATTAATGATGTTACGTAACAGAGATTTGCTTATCTGAAGCAATTAAATCGAGGCTACTTACGTAAGAAAAAGAAATTGATTTCTTCGAAATATCCATTGCACTTTTAGGTAAGTAATATTTGAAACGCATCCTTGATTTTACAGCAATTGCATGCTTGAAATGCTAAAAAGTTTAATTGTACCTTGCTCTTTTCGTCTCTATCGGCTCGTCTAATTTTTCTTCATACGCTGGAATGGGCGGTTCAGTGCCTGTAGGTTCAATTTCGTCCTTTTTGGAAAAGTTTCGCTGGTAAACGGTAACTGACGGAGTAAATAGCTTCAAGCTCTGAAAAATCATTCATAGATAGTTTAACAAAGTTAATAACCCCTAATTGAAAGATAAAAGAACCCAAAAGATTTAAAACTAACCCTGCTGAATATCAAAGGAGTTCTTAAGTTTGATAAAAGCATTTCTAATTTCCAGATCAAACTTTCTCGACAGATACTGCGTATGCTTCAGATGATTCAAAAACGAAACAACTGAGATCAATAGTGCATCGCCTGGCACGACCGATACTTAAAAAATAAAAGTAGCTAAGTTATTATATGATGACACGCAAACTACTTAATTCTATAATGAAGATCAGTTTCACATGACTTTTTCAGCAGAAATTATGGGCTGAAAGAACTTTTAGTATTTAACGACGACAACTTAAATGTATTATCACCGTTTTCACTTCCCTGCGCGCCTACGCCATGGTCGTCATTTGTAAACAAACTCTGGAAGACCGCTACTTTTGAATATCGAATAAACTGAACCATTTTAAGAAAATATTTTGCATTCTCAATATTAAATATTTCCAGATCTCTCAATTAATCGACAAATTTTATGATTTACGTATAATTTTGTTTACTTTACTTACAAATTTAAATAATAAAGTTAGAATAACTCCTCACTTTTTAATTTATAGCTTATAAGCTTATAGCCACACTGATCATCCTAATGTGTTCTTACATATTATTGTAACAAATATCTCGTTGTGTTAGGGAAGATGATTAAACATTCCTTGAGACAAGTATTATTAAGCTACATCAATTATATCCTAAGTAACATATATATACAAAGTATTATGTATTATTCATATGAAGTATGAATAATAAATTCTAATTTAGGGTTTTCATTAGGTTCCTCTATTCTGTTCTTTATAGAATACAACAATAATGAAATTATTTTAATACTTCCTAAATAATTGCATGATTCAAGAGTTTTTATGATATTTATATTATAATAATAAGATCACTACAGGTCTTACTTTTGTAATTCTAATCTGAGCTGATTTAAGAATAAGTACGGAAAAATCAAACTTCCAAAGAAATCCGTGTCACATGGATGCCATATCTTGCAGTGTATCCTCTTAAGTGGGCTTTGAATACTTCACCACTCAATTCTCTCTTTTTTATTTTGATTTGAAGCCATTTTGCAGAAACCAATCTTAATGTTGCTTTTAGTAGATCATCAACATCATCTTCATGAAATTGTTCTTATGGCCATCATCTTTAAATAACAGGGTAAACAGAAGCATTAAATATTCTTCATATGATGCAGCAATCAGTTTCCATCAGGAAACCATGAAAGATAAAACTTAGATATATCTCCTTATTTCCCTTCCTCGAATCAAACAAGAATTATCAATTTACATATTATATCCTAAATATTCTTTTCCCTTAACTAAACAGCTGCCCTGCTATAACTTAACTACAGCTGTTAAATGCTCCATTTATGCTTCTTTTGTGAGGGTAGTAAGCATACTTCCAATTACTTAATCACTTCTAAATCAATCTAAATATTTAAAGAATCTCCAGGCCACTCATTTTGTTAAAATATTCTGTAAGGACTGACAGATTATTAATATTTAAATTCTTATTGTGTGTTGTACATCTTTTTCACTCGAAGATGTTAAGTTTTAAGTTGTTTTATACAATGATTATAGGTTTGCATTGCCATCACACTTGTGTAGGCCAACCCTACAGATAAGCACTCTTACTCTTGAACAGGGAATAACATTTTTAATTTTTTGTAAGGAGAGAGTTAAAAAAGTATAGAGAAATTGAATTCAACAGGACATATTTAATGTCAATTAAAATAAAATGGATAAATAAATAAAATTAAAAACTGCTGTTGTTAAATTTAGAGACCTAATGTCAATTTTTATTATATTTAGTGAATCATATCCAGTAAATATCTTGGCCTTTGGATGTGTTTTGTATTTTCTTTAAGACAAGACATTTATTTATTATTTATTTAATAGTAAAACATTGGTATTTGGTCAGTGGGCCAGGTAGCAAAGGTCAAGGGGAATATAAGAAAAATAATAATGAGATCTGTCCGGCATTTGTCCAAAGTCAATATGATAAGGCAAATTTTACATGCATCCATGAGCGGACACCATTGTATTGGGGTGATCATATTGATTACTACATTTTTGCTCATTAGAGCTAACACTTAAAATTACCAAAACTTTTATCAATTCAACTTATATTGGTTTCCTGACACAACATAACTCAGAAAATGTAATCTTCAGGTTAATTTTCCCTCCATTGATTTTCTAAAATAATACCTTCTTTCTGTAACAATTCGTGTGAAGTATGATTAAATTAAATTTATAAAGCAGTCCTTATGTGAAAAAATACTTCAAATTATATTGATTATAAATTATCTCTGCCTTATCTTTAAAGGAATGGATGGAACACATGCAGCATGGGTGAATAATTTGTTAAAGTTTATCATAGGGAGGATTAATTTGTATTGATGTTACATTTACTTATGCACCTCTTCTACTGCATTGATAGTATCCATTTTAATTTCTTTCCTTTGTGACTCATTTCAAAGAATACAATCATAGGACTTCTTTGAATGAATCATTTCATTTGTCTTTAATACAACCGAATTCCAAATTCATCATGGTGATGGTATTTTCTTCTGCAAAATATCACATTTTTATTGTAGGGATGATTATCAAAAGGTGAAACATCTCTGTTAAAAGTTTGATTTTAATAAAATGTTGAATTTTACAAAAAGAAAGAATCTAACAAATATTTAAATATATACAGTTCATTGCACCAATGCTGTATTTTCCCAGAGCTTTTTAAATACTGTTATGTGCAACATGACAAGTAGACTAAGTAAAATGAACAGGCACTTTTCCATGTATCACAACCTTAGGACATGAAAAAACTTAGCTCCTTTCCTTATATTCCACATCTTACATGACCTTGTTGGTCGATTGTAATTTTATAACACAACTAAACTACAAAAATAGCTGCTTAAATACAGTAGAACCTCACTTATCCAACAAGTAAAGGGGTACATATTTTGTTGAATAGGTTATTTATAAAAGTGATAGCTGATAGATATAATTATTAACAACAAAATCATATATTAATCTTATATAACACAGAAGGAGGAAATATGAAACTGGAAACTTGGATCAGCCACTGGAGATGCCATCTCCTACATTTCCAAAATTTATTCAAGTCATTAAGTCCTCTTTTACAGCATCAATTATTGTAGAAAAGATGCCTGGATAAATGAGGTGCTAATGGACCATAAAAAGAGCACTTAAGGAAAAATTATTTGGTGAGTTTTTAGTATAACATATACACAGGAAACTAAGGTTATAATAAAGATTTATATTCAATTTTTAACAATTTTCTACCCATTTTCTTCACATCCTCAACACTAATCATTGGACTCATCTTATGCAACCTCATGGAAGCACTTTTTCTTAAATAAACCCTGTCATTTCCGAGGGCTTATGAATGACATTTGATAAAATAATTAAAATTTAACGAGCAACACACTCTTGAATCTTCCTTTAGCACACACCATTCTGATAACTTCTTCCTGAGAAAGCTTCATTCCTTTTAGTTAAATTGGGAAGTTTTTCTTTGAACTATAACCAAATCTACATTTGAATAATAGGAAGAGTAATGAAGTCAAGCCCTATTATGAAAAGAAATTATCTCGCTGTTGAGTAAGTGGAAGAGGCTGAACTGGAGATGATAAGTCATCATCATCTGTGCTGGTTTCGTGAAGGGGAAGGGTGGCTAATGCCCTTACTGAAAAGAAAATGAAAAACATTGCATGAATCAATCATTGTTACATTTTTAAAGGTAAATATCCTAGCTCTAATATTAAAATGTCAATAAACTGAAATGATATTTTTCTCATACCATATCTTTCTTTATTCTTCTTTTCTCTTTGTGAAATAAATTGAAACAATTTATGATACTAGATGGCAGAGAGGCTAATTAAAGCTTAGATCATAAAATATAAGGTCAATATAATTTTAATATGTAGTTGAACATTAAATTAAATCAGTTTTCCATAATGCTAATAATTCTTTCGATAATATCTATGACTACTGTTTATCTACCAAAGAATATGATACCAAACCAGAGCATTCTAATCGGTGTATTCATGAGAATGGTTTTTCACTCAGACACTTTTGGTTATCACATAATTTCCAAGAATAATTGTAATTTTGAATGCTTATTTTAATTTTTACTTTGCGTTGCATGATATTTCTGCAGGATGAGCAATGCATTAATAGTCTAAAACTTTCATTCTACAAACCATATCTTCTATTTCATGAATGCAAATATAAAATAATTTAACCAACATATGCATAGATTGATAATCTAGTAATGCAACTGGTACTCAGGCTATGGAGGAATATATCTCAAGAGGAAATGCATAAAACTATACTTTGGATCCTAAAATATTCTGAGTTATTATTTAATACCAAGGACTTAGAAAAATATATTGTGCATTACAACTACTCTTGAAAAAGCCATTAATTAAATATAAAATGTAGCCTGATGATGATGATATTAACCATAAACAATTAATTAATTTACCTTGTTAACCTTCCCATTTTGCTAATTAAAATTAATTATCCTTCTAATGATGAACGTGTGTATATTAATGTAAACTTGGCACACAGAGAAATTATTTTCTCCAGTTGATAAGTTAAAATAATGCACATAAAATAAAGTTCTCTTCCAGCAAAGCTTTAAAATGGGTCAGCACAAAATATAACTTAAAATTAGGGGTAATAAAATTGTTCAATGAGAAGTTATTATGGGTTAATACTCTCCATGTTTACCAGGTTTTATCCAAACACTTTCAATTACAGGCATTTCATTCATAACTGATAGTTATATTAATTACTTATACATACTTTTCAGGGTCTGACACTTATTATTATTCCTAAAATATTATCCTTAAGCATTTCTTGGCATCTCCCAAAACATGTCTCCAATATATTTAGTTCCTATCTCTAGTGATTATATACCTATTTAATTAAGTTACAGTTAATTTGCTCTTAAGTATTAGCTATGCTTAGTAATGAGTTTATATGAGGAAACTGGGAAATTACCAACCACATAACAGGAATTCTTTCGAGGTGTAAAGTAAAATTTCGAAGTGTTTTAAAATAAATTTGTATTGAAATGGCAGTGCTTGTTGAATTAATTTTTTCACTTATTGCAAATATTTATTCTTCATCATTTGTAAAAATCTTTAAAAAAGCTTATTCTGGGTAGAGCTGTAAACATGCAATCTAATAAGTAGAATCTGCTTTGAAAATAAGATAGCGTTAAATGAAATTTGAGGCTTATTTTTCAATTACTTTACCTTTGCTACCTACAAGTGTAAAAAACTACACGAATTAACTAATTCTTAAGAAACAAGCATTTTATATGCAATAATGTACAATAAATGCTATGAGAGAAAACAACTTACAGACATGCAATTACCTACTCCTTTAATTTACTCTTAGCTGGTAAAAACAATTTCTAAGCATTATTAAACAAAACTTATGACCTGATCACAAAAGCAAGTATCCATCACTAGTTAAAAAATTGAATTGAAAAAGTTTAAATTAGTCAACCTTAATAACCAATAGTAATATTTAGAATATTCTGATTTTTTATATTTTTATTTTGAATTTTTGATTGATCGTTGTTACTCTAATAAGCAGTAAGACTTTCAGTTACTTATTTTACATCAATTTCAGTACTGAAAGTAAGTTAATCTTGCATGAAATAGAAAACTTACCCTACACTTAAATGGAAACTTAAAATGGCTACTTAGATTATTGAGGGCAATTGCTTTAGTTACAGAATTTGATGAAACATCAATGAATACAAGTAGTGAGAGAACAGAAAACGATAGAATATAATCACTGAGACATTAGCAATTCCGTGGTTGAGTCAATTTACAAAGAATATTAGATGCAGTCTGGAATCATCTTATTTAATGTAATGAAATTATAAAAATCAAGCAGAGCTACTATAGTTTACATGCATCTATTTCCATTGAAACTTTCATCAAAGTTTATCATGGCTGTTGTAAAGATACATACCTAATAGAAAAATCATGCAGTCATAACAGTTTATTGTAATTTTAAAATGTAATTGTAATAAAAAATGCCACCTATAAGATAACCCTTTTGATTATGAAAACCTCCAAAATACCATTGATGTTCAATTTAACGATTTTATTGAAATTAACTTCCCCGTAAAAATTAAAATCTTATCCCATGCTCAAAATTCATGCTTGTCTCAAACCAATGTTTAAACTAGAATGTCATTTGATCAATGAAATTCATTTAAAGAGGAATAACTAGGTGGCAAGAAAATGAGCCCAGGTAGATGAACAGCCTCCATGGCTGCCGCATTTGTGAGGTAATTTTCAAAATATCAACTAAAGTACTTTGCTTTCGAAAAACATACATGGATTATAAATTAGAAAGAATAAAGGCATCAACACAGGTTTAAAAAAATTAAATCCTGACTAAGTTAAAATATATACTGACCACTAATTAAAATTTACAGATTTACATTAAAAAACCAAAAAATGTTAGTAATATTATGAAACATCAAAACATGATAAATAAATCCTGATATTGATTATGAAAATTATATTGTTAAAGGGGTCAGCATGTTAAAAAAAAAAACAAAACAAAGCAAAACCAACCTGCCAAGGCACACGGGTAACGCTGTAATTTCAATCCTGAGTGCCAAATTCTGCCACAGGAGTAGTACCTATAAGACAACTACAGGTCAGCTACAACAATCAAAACATTAGCGCAACAGAGCATGCTTGCTAACTAGGTCTAAACAAACCAAACACAGACGTAAGTACATACATGTACACTTGGGAATTATTCAAGTTCCATGATAATCACTTTTCTAAATACCGTGTGCAATACAGAGGCACAGGCATGCAATAAAAATGGCATTGCATTCAATCATTCACATATAAAGCATGCTGCTATTATTTTGACTTCAAATAAATGAACATGGCTCTATTATCATCTATCAAGCTTCACACAAATATTTATTTAAAAGAAATCTTTGACTGATATACAGAAAAAGAAAATGATTGAAAATTGAAACAAAAAGCAAATTTTATTGTGTGAGCTCAAAAACTGGAAGTATCAAGAGTAAAAATTAAATTAAAGATAAAAATTCTAATGACAAAAAGACTGCATCATGAATGATGTACTTTTTCATAACTGTAAATTGTACCGTATGCAATTTAACCAAACCACATGAAATGACTAAGAATAATAATGATAGAATCATACAATTCAATTTTCATAACACAGAATGGGATCTAAAAATTATTATAATGAAACAACAATACTTAAAAACTTTATGAATGAAAATTTTGTAACATATTACATAACAATGCAGAAATGTTCAAACAGATTTCCTTTTATTTCATATTTGTCAAAGGCTATTTCATAAATCCTGATAAATAGAAAATTCTTTGATTATATTAAAAAATAACACACAGGGGAGACATTAGTAAAATATTGGAATTTATTTTTACATACAAAGAGTATGAATCTCAACATCAATCTAGTAAATCTAGAGGGATTAGAAATGGCTCAAGTTGGCTTGCTGTAATATTCAATATCAATAGTCCCTATGACAATCCCTTATTTTACAGAAACATGCTTTCCCTAGTATAGAAGCTGTTTCCCAAAGAAATAACTTCTCATTTCCTTTGAGTTAAACTTTTTAATTATTCAGTGTTATTCTTTATATTTTGTATTAAATATGTATGTTTTTGTGTAAAGTTGACCCATGGTTTTTCAATATTTTGAGTTTGAATGAATTGGTTTAGCATATTTTCACTTTAATATTTCGATTTGAAATTTTTTGACTTTGAATCTTCTAACTCTCAGCAGTAACTTCCAAATGAAACAAATGAATGCACTATATTGAGAAATACAGATTTTTATGTCAATCTTTAAGAGAAATGCATCATAAAACAACCTTAACTGCTTTATGTCACTAGGAAAAAATTTGTCTCAGTTGTATGAATATTTTTATCTTAGAAATTTCAGGTTGAATAGCTATTGTATTATACATATAGCAACAGAAGTAATGGCAGAGGTGCTTGTTATTTAAAGTGCATTCACAAAATGTTAGATGGAAAACAGAAAATAGCAGTTCATATTAAAAGCTTTTTGATGAAAATTTCTTTCTGTTATTTTGTTAAAACCCTTCTTGCCTGTAAAAACTCAGAAGTGTGTGATGCTTTTTGTATGAGTGAGTTAATTTATATTTAATACACTTACTTCAACATTGAAGCCCTGGTTAAAAGAATTACCCAAGCTTACCATATCCAATGTCTAACTTCTATATGGCCGTGATAGAGCAATAGAGTACATATTGGTAAAAGAAGGCCACATGTGGATCCTTAATACATTATTTTATAAACCTATCAACTCTCACCTGCTACCATTTTGCTTTTCTCCATAACTTGTTTGGCAAGAATCTGGTTGAGCTGAAGTATATGATCACGCTGTCTTTTCTCTTCTGCTACTTTTTTCTTTATGATAGAAGTCTTCTTTTGTTGATTATCTGGAATAGATTAGCAAAGAAACTAAGTAAGACATACATGTAGCCAAAAATAGAACTTAAGATTTTGGGAAAGAGACATGTTTCCATATTGGAATCCAAAACACTTCTTACCAAAATGAACATTTTGCATTCTTATTAAAATAAAGCATAATTACTGCATGCCTTTAGAACTTTCTAAATCATAAAAAATTCTAACTAGGAATATATTCAATGCAATCAAAAATTAGCAGCATATAATATAAATATATCTACCTTCAACTTCTGGAGCAGTAATTGGTGTAGTTTCCGATAGCATTTTTCTTATGGCTTCTGCTTTTTTCAACCTATGCATCTGTTCCTCTTCACTTAACTCAGGAGCCTGAAACAATTTCAACATTGTGTAAATATATTTTGCAATCATCAAATATTTTATTCAATTCAAAACTATTAGATGCATTCATGTTTAGAGTGTAAAAGTATCACACAAAAGAAGGTGAAATTATGGTGATCACATTTTCCTGGTAAAAATGAAGGATGGGCATCAATGAGCCATCAAAAGAATGGTAATGAAAATATATTTCTGAAATAAGTTCAAACAAATGATGAAGATATTTTGACTTCATTACTTCATTGGACAAAAGGAAAATCAAGAGCAAAGTGGTGAAAATTTTTCCAAAAAATAATTTTCAAACAAATGTGTAAAAATTTAATTAAAAGATTCCACTCAATAGCTCAATATCAACTTCACAAGAATACCATACTGATATAAGATTTTATTTTGTATGTGATCCCTGCATGATAGTAAAACTATTTCAATTACATATGCTCAGTTTCTTATTATCATAAATAATCAGACACATTTATTGGAGGAATATGTTCTCTAATGATCTGTATAATCCTTCCCATAGTAGTAAATATTTTAGACAGTTTATGCAACAGTTTAAGGAGTTATAAATTAAACCTTAAAAGGTTTTGATACATAACTCTAGCTTTTTATGAATAGTTTCTAATGATTCAAAAACCTATTAAATTAAAGAAAATTATAGTAAAGAATTACTACAAAAGAAAGAGTTTGGCATCAAGGATTGCCAGTTAAAATAAAGTATGCACAGTCATACATGTAATAGCCAATATAAAGGAGGCACATTAGATAGCAGAGTGGTATGACATCAGAGGTCATGAAGCTGGGAGATAAAAAAATATTATCTAAAAATTATGAAAGATACCTGTTCAGGAATATATCTCTCTGGTATGACAATTTTATTTGGAGTCCCAAGTACACTATCAATTGTGTGCTCATTGTACTTAAAATCCCTGTGGCTCATTGTAGAACGAACAACATCTGGGGCATTTAGCCTAGGACGGAGTACTTGCTCCATATCAAGGTCATCTCTTGACCTTGCAGAGCCCTGGAAATTTAATAGAAACACAATTACAGGATTGTTGTGGCTTTCAAATCTTAGAAAGCAGGAGATATAATTTCCTGAAATTCTGCAAAAAGATAAGGATTAGAAATGCCCAACTACTGAAAATTATTTGGCTTTACCATATACTTACATTCTATAGTTCCAATTTTCAATGGATAATTGAATGAGATATTTTCCAGTTATTTCCAAACACTCATATAAATTGTAGACCTTATCAAATTTTAATTTAAAAGGTATTGATTTAATGATATTTTAAAACAATTAGATCATTAGATGAAAACTATTCTCACTTTATGAATTGACCTATGAAAATGAAAACTCAGCTTATGCCCTGATCAATTTCTACATATGGAAATGTATTCAAATTTCTTCATAATTCTTTTAAAACACAATCATTTTATTCAGAAATATTAATTCTAATATATAAAAGTGCCAAGATGTGTGAAAAAGTGATTATGTTCAGGATGAATTAGTTTCTGCCACTGAATTTCAGAGACAACTAATAATTTATAAAATTGAATCTGTAAAATTTACAAAAATAAATATTCTGTATATATTTATAAAATATCTATCAATTCATTTTTATAATAGCCCTGGAAATTATAATTTGGTGTATAAAGTTGCAATTAACTCCTCATAATACAATGAAATCAATTTCATGTTCTGAGATTTATTTATGGAAAATATATGGAAATATTGAATTATTATCCACAAATAATGTTAAGAAATAATAGATATAGTGGAAAGATCACATTAGGTTTCCACAATTTTAATGCTTGGCACTTTTAACTATTAAGTTAAATCTCTCAAATACATGTTTATGTTATTCCACAACTTCCTTGTAGTTTAATAGTCATGTCAACCTGGAAATGATTCATGAAGAACAATGGATGATAATAATGATGATGATAATAAAAAGATGAAAGGCAATAAATGCAAACAGGTGCTTTTTAAAATGATAAAAAATTAGTTAAAATGTGTCTTCAAATGCATTTTCCATCTTATATTTCACACAAGCTTCAATTTATTTGATTAGAAAGTGACATAGCTGCATCATGCATATACCTGAGAAATGCATTAAATGCTAAGTGAATGAGGAAGTTCAAACTGTACATTAACATACAAGAATAATTTAGAAGATAGATCACCAAGACCATTAGAAATGCCAAGAAAAGTATTAATGCATTCCGACAGTGCAGATACAAACCCATGCAATCTATTATTCTATAGAGAAATCAAGATCCTTACCAAATCCCATTAAAAGTGTAAAAAAGAAAATCATATGCCCTTTCTATGTTGAAATTATAGATACAAAAGGTGACTCAATGGAAAATGTTAGTAATATTCCTGAAACAATATTAGTAAAGAGGAAAAAAACAACATGATATTAAATATTGTCACTAATAACAAGGACTAATTTTGAAATAATTTAAACATAGACTGATTTATTTAATGCGATAAAATACTAAATGTAAAAATATTTAATTCATTTTTATTTTAGAATTGCTGATGATCTTGATAATTTAATCTCAGAAAAAATCAACGATACGGATTAATAATTAGCAAATAGACTGTAGATTCATACCAAAACAAAACATAATTATAAGTAGATCTCTCATGTAAACTTATTGAAATTAAAATCAATGAAATTTTACTTCTTTTTGTTATCACTTGTAATGATGATTTCTAGAATAGTAATTTAACTTCCTTGGAAAGGCCAATATCATTTGATACTAAGCTGTAGGCCCTTTTTAATGAAAAATTTTAATTGAAATAATTTGTCATAATAATTAATACAATATAAAAATAGTTGGGATAAAATATGAAGCACATTATTTTAGTCAATTAAGTAGTTCTCATCCCATATTTTTATTTCATAACAAATCCCATAATATATTTCATCACTCAATTAGGAAAGAAACAATTCTAGAATTCAATACAAAAGTCTAAACACTAGTTTCCTTTACTCACATTCAAAATTGTTCATATAAATCCAATTAAATAAATTAATTAGATAATGGACCACTGTGATCCTCTGTACCAGTCATAAGACAAGGTCTGAGAACTACCATACATGACAGCAAGATTATTTTAATGAATTCCAACAATATTGTACACCTTATCCTTATCACATGATTCTTTAAACTAAAACTAAGTAGTACAATAAAATCTTTCAAAGCAAATTCAAGTTAGTATACATTTTAAACATCTGAATTTTGGCATTCCTCAAAATTCAACAGGTGAGTTAAACCATTACATTTACATCATGCTGGTATCAAAATTCATCAAAAGAGGCACAAAGAATTAGTATTTGCAGTTAAAAAGTATCACATTAAGCAAATTGTGATCACTGTGAGCATTTTCACAAGTAATCATAAAAATTGACAAGGAGAAGCATACAAAACAATTAAGTGGGAAATTTAATTACCCTCTTCACTGTTAAAGAGTTGGGGTAAGCAAGCAATTTGGATTAAAGACAAGAAATTAGATGGGCAGTAAAATAATATGGCACTTAAAGTGCAATTTACATTTTCTCACAGGGTACCAAGGAGAAATACAGTGAATTGTTAGTGAGGAATTTTAGAGTTTCCATTTATGGCTGTTTTGATTATATGACAATGCAAAGGGTTGTTAAAAGGACAGGGGCTGTTTATAAAGTACCATTTTGGGAAGAACAATGGATTCCAACTCAAGTGGCCTGCTGCAAGAGACAGTATAATGCCTCCTTTTCTCTTTTGGTGTGGCCCTCTTCTTCACACTGTCACGGTCACCATTAGCCCAGTTGTCTCCTGAGTGCAGAGCAGCCATCTCCAATGCTATTTCCCGTGCTGCCTCACTTTTGTATGCAATTGGAGGTGGGGAATCTGGCGTGGGAGGTAAGGGTGGATAAGGTCTGTCAGTTGGGGCAAAGAGAGTGGGTGAATTGGAATGGGAAGAGGGAGAGGAGGAATATGAGGGAAGCACGGAATATGAAAGCGATGGCTGTTGGAGACATGGAGGTTCTTCCTGGGTTGTGCCAAAGAGCTGTTCGTGTGCTGAACGAGGCCTCTCGGAGACATCCGACTGTGGCACATGCACATACCATCAAGTGCAATTTTTGGGAGTGACGGAAGGTAAAAGCATTAAGCATGCAACATTGTTAAATGTAAATTAATGACACACATAGAGTAGCTAGAATAATAATAATACACATCTTTTTTCTAGCTTCAAGTATTTTTCCAGATTTCTATATTTTGTTCCCAATAAGAATAACATGGATTAAAATAATTTAGACAATATATCCCAGAAAAAGAAACAGGAAAATATCCCTAACATTGAATGTTAAAAGGAAGTTCTAAGAAAAGGTGAAACAACAACATAAAAATAGTTGAATTCAATTCAGTATCTAACACCTATGAACATATTTTTACCTGAGTAGAACAACATTAATTGGGAAAATTATATTACAATACTTCTGAATGAGAATAAGATAGGGTTAGTAATATTATGATTTTAGAAATGCCCAAAGTTTTACATGATGATTTTTGAAAATTTTTAAGGTTTTTTAAAGTTGTAATAATGAAATCAATTACATACTGTCTAATGTTTAAGGTTACTTCTCCAGATGAAGTAAAATATTGTTCTGTTTAGCCAAAGAATGGTCTCATCTTAGGCAACTCTATTGAAAAGCAGGAAATTAAGTTTACAAAAAAGGTCATAAGGAAAGATACAGATGTTGAAGATCTTACTCATTTTGAAGAAGATTTTCTACAATTTTTAGATGTCAATGGAAGTACAGAATCTTACTAAACCTGAACTAAAGTTATTGAATTAGAAAAGTAACCTAGTAAGAGATTTATCTTCCATGAAGGGTATTTAATACTAAAATATTCTCATGGTTCTATTGAAATACCAAAACAAAAAACATAAAAAAACAAATGTCTAATTAACAGAAGTTAAGAACTATTCATATGTAATTTAATTATAATATCCCAAAGACGATGAAATGGTTAATTATGAGTTGAAAGGAGAATATAGACAGAAAAGAATTTAAGATATTTTTCCCAACAACTTCCAGAGTAAAAATAACACAAAAATTACAATTTTGTAAACTTTGACTTCCTCATGTTGAAAAAGGGAGCTTTGTACAATTATATATATTTATTGTGAAATAAGTACTCTGTAATTTTTCCGTGACTTGAATTTCCATAGCTTCTTAACTTGTTATAATAATGATAAGTGAAATATTAAACAGATCAAGTCAAATTAAAGAAATAGAAATTTCCAAAATCCAGCAGTCAATTCTAATTATCAATATTTACTTCCATCTATGGGTAACATTGTTTCATATTTCTAATATGTAATGGGTTAAAATTTGGATCTAGGGTTCTTTCATAATTTGTATGATCAGGAACTAATTTTCTGATTTTATCAAGTATGTCTCAAACTTTAAATACTTTCAACTAACCATCTAAATTCCACTGGGATTGAAAGAAAATAATAACAAATAATTTTAGATCAAAATATGATTTCCATTGAAGATATTGTGGAGAAAAAATTACATAATATTTTTAAAAATTTCAGGATAGGAGGAAGAACTCCCTAGAGAGTCTTGGAAAGAGCAATCTTATTTTCAGATGGAGCTAAGTCAGTTCAGACTAACTTCACATATTTCTGCCATGGACTCATCTATTTAGTCTAAATAGTTTCAATAAAATTTTCCCATAGCATTCAACTATTTCTATCTATCCTTCTGAAGGTCAAACCATTATGCTAATTAAGCTCATCTAACTTAAGAGACAGAATATTCCTGTAATTTTACAGTAAGGATATTGAAACACTTGTACCTTCATGTCTTACATGCTAAAATAAAATGCAAAAATCTGACTGAATGCTCACATAAGGATTAAAAGCAAATCACAAGCTAATTTTCAAACATATTATAATTGCAAAACAAACATAAACAATTAACACAAGCTATCTACGAATTTGTGTATAAAATATAAGAGCACATGAAATTATCATTTGACAGCTGCACAACATTTAACATGCCTTTAATGAAAAAGAAACTGCAAACTAATTTGCTAAACTCTTTGCGATGAGTAAATGAAATGCAATAAAGCCAGCACTAATTCTACGAAGAGATTTTTATGAGTATAATCGCGACAATTTATCCACGACTTACCCTGAGCCTCAGTTGCTGCCTCTTTACAGCAGCGGTACTGCCTCTTGGAGAAGCAACTCTCAAGGGTGGAGGGGGAGGAACAGGAGGGGGTTGCCCCCTTTGTTTTCCTAGCGCTCTGGGTAGTGACAGGGACCTCTGGAAGAACTGGGAAAGGATTGGATCCTCCTCAGGAGGTCCAAGGAAGCCGGAAGAAAAAGGCACCGAGGAAGACAT
The DNA here is from genome assembly GCA_000376725.2 of Ladona fulva. Lineage (NCBI taxonomy): Eukaryota > Metazoa > Arthropoda > Insecta > Odonata > Libellulidae > Ladona > Ladona fulva. Next base: position 352,226 of record KZ308186.1, on the reverse strand, counting down.
GTTGTGAAGCTGGGATGATTGCTGCTGGTGAGCGTGGTAGGCCATCGCTTCCTCTTCCTCCTCACCCTCCACTGCCTCCTCCTCCAAGACCCTGTTGAGGGAGGATGTTGACGAAGGATTTTCACTGGGGTCGTCGACTAATACGACCCTTTTGCTGCTCCGGTCTCGGTGTCTGCGCTCCGATTCACGTTTCACGATCCGGACTGTCTTGATCTCCGGCTTCTCTCGTGGGATTATACCTGGAAAAAGAAGTCGGATATTGAGTTCTTTCCAATACCACGCATCACAAAATTCTTGGTATTTGAGTAACATTTTTTGTTACATTAAAGAAATGGGGTGAAATATGGGGGTACAACTAATGGAAGGATGAATTTGACAACTTTCATTGAGCCGATTCCAACTCAAATCACAAATATGCCCGGAAATCTCTGAACCGTTTCTCGGATACAAAAGACCGTCATGAAAATAATCAACAAATTATGGAGAAAAAGAGAGGGGAGTGAAAATGTTTGTACAGTTATCGTAAAATATATCTTCCGACGAGTGAAATCAATCAAAGAGAGTTATATGAATATTTGATGAACGGGGAGGGGGTTTGAACTCCAGAGAAACCTGAATTCTCGGGATACCCCATGAAACTCGGATGGAAGGCAAACCTAAGCCGGGACTTTCAATGAATCTTCTTGGCTCTCTTTTGGACCACTGTTGTTCAACCCGCCTCCATTGAAATCGTACTCATACAACAAACAAAGTCTTTATTTTAGAGATTTTTAATCAATTCTCAATTTGATGAATGACTTTTCAGTAAAATCCTCTTCCTTTTGCTTCAGTTAAGACAAAAAGTTTAATATTTTGCGAGAAGAGTCTGATTTCAGCTCTAAAGTCAAATATCTTTCCCCTCTATCTTTTTTGTTCCTGCCTGATCCCATTTCAATGGTAAAAAGTCCATTTACTTTTTTGGTGCGGTATAAATTCATATTTTAGTAATTTACACGTTTCCCGTACAGTATGATTGTAATTTTACCCTAGGAAAATTACTGAAATATCTCAAATGCGTTACTGTTCCGATCATAATTCAATAAAGCGCGATTTTCCCCCATAATTCATTTAAGCGCAGTATATACAAGTCATAATATATCGAGGGGGGACATGATGGTAAATTCAATTTCATTCTTTGTCAATTATCTTGCATAAGTATGTACATACATTCCATGTTTCCAAATATTAGCTCAGGCAATGGAGAATCTGGCAAGACAATGTAAAGGAGGAAACCGAGATCGACTTCTAAAGATTAGCTTTTTTTGAATAATATTAAATATATAATTAATGGAGAATGTGAAACAGAAACATAATAATAAAAAAATAATGTAAAATTCACGGTTATTTCAGGAAATCCCATAACGCGAGAATACAACTTGGAAAATATATTATGCAAAATACATTATAGTATGCGTATAATAAAAATAATAAATAGAGACCTATGTGGTACTCTTAATGAGCTGTGGGATAATAATTGGAAATCACTGATGTAAAGTATAAGTTTGGAATGTTACGGAAAAAAATCTTCGGATATTTACTAGATAAACCATATCAGTGTTACCAAAGTTCAATCGTGTCGTGACTCTAGCTTTCGAGTTTAAGCAGGATATAAACACAACAATTCTCTTTCCGGTGAAATCGGTTTAAACTGAATACATTTCTATCTGCAAGATTACTTGATTACGAATAGTAAATAATGAGTACAAAAAATAACTCAGAAAGAACTCTTCCAGGCCTGAGAAATAGGTATGCTTGTTTTCAGTAGAGCATGATTGCATAGGACATTCGAGAGGCAATTTGGATACGGTTCTCATATTTATGCATCTGCAACGCCACATTTCGAAACATGGCATCCGGTTTCAGCTTCCATTCTGATCTCATGAAAGTCTTACCATTGAAATCGAAAGTATAACGTAGCGATTCATGAAGCTCAATTTTTAGCCCCTTCACCAGGAAAGCGAGCCACGTTCAGGGGCATAGCGACTATAGTATTTATACCACCAAATTAAAAAGTTACTTCCGATGTAAGTCTCAGCGCTTCATTCACGCGGAAAAAGCGAGAAAATCATTGTGCAAATGAGTACTTTTTATTGATGATGACATTTCGTTTTCTCACCTTAATTTCTGTTTTGAGAAGCGAATTCGAGACCGAAGTATGATGGTGCAGAACGGCAAAGAATAGCATATGAGTGCGCATTATTACATTGACATAATATTTGTAAAGATAATATGCAATAAAACGAAACATGATCTCGAAAAATGAATTTATGTCTGAAAATAAAAAAACCTGATCCATAAATAATAAAAGTTTTCCTGCCTAATTGCCCCTTTCAGCAACTTTCAACCTCTTTAGCTACAAAGATTTTGAAATAGCCAGAGATAACGGGAGAAGTGAATTAGATGGTGAATTAAAGGTGAAAATATGTTCCCCGTTCTTCATTTAATTAGATTTCCAATGAAACAAGGCTTTAATAAATCTAATAATTGACCTTCAAATTTCAATAAACAGTACAAGCACAATGAACTCATAAAACATGCGAGAAAATTTCGTTAAAACTTCAACGTACGAGATGCTCTACCTTATAAAAGAAATGGATATATTTAACGTTTTAATCGATTTGAATAGGCTAGACTTTTTAAGAATAAACACCAATCATTGAGTAGTTTTCTTCTTTGCATTTTTTTCAAGCTATCTTTCTTAAATTTCATAGGACGAAGGGTTAGATGTAAGAAGGGACTTGGTAGTCTCAATCTCGCCCTAATAAAGTCGCTTTGTTATTATTACTATTATTATCACTGAAAGAAAAATCGAAGTATACGCATTTGCGGCATTCGAAGAAATAAAAGTGGAAAATAGAAATACCTCGTAAATCCATTCGCTAAATTTAAGTTTTAAAACCATGCAACTTTTTATGTATTTTTTTACCAACAAAAAAGCCACCGTGTTTTGCGAAAGAATCGAAAAAATATGGAATCGTCAAAAAGGAAGATTCTCTCGGGGTTTCTCAACGGTAGACCAAAGTATCCCAAAATCCACATACCTACGAAACATAATCGTTACGTCAACAGAAAAATTTTATTTCTATCAATACATGTTAAAATGTGAAAATATTCCTTGAGAAAGACTACGTGCGCACAAAGTTATTACTAAGTGTCACCCATGGTCTCATCTTGCACTGAGAGAAATAATGGAGGACTCGAACATCCTAAAATCGCATGTGAATATTAGCAGGATTTGCTAACCCTTATTCTCTCTCTGCTAATTCTACGAATCATATGCCTTTTTCGTACGGCGACTCTGACCACATCGGCGCAGTTCTCCGCTTCCCAAGAGAATGTATGCAGGAGGTGGAATCGCTCCCACAGTTAACGCTCGGGTGGACTTGCGTAATATTGCGTACCACTAATTGACAGGCAGAAGCAGCCCCAAGAACGCAACGACTTTAATATTATGATGCAAAAGCGTATCAGCTTACATTTTCGCATCGGTTTAACTACAGTCGATTTCCGCTTATTCGTTAATTATTAGTATTTTTGGCACTAGAAAAGAAAGCGGATTGATGTCCTCATTCCCTTCCACGATAAACGAAACTTCCGATTTCTGTAAGCTTCACAGGAGCAGTGGGATTTTCGATACACGTGAAAATCAAACGCTAACATGCATAAAAGCCTTGTAGTACGAACCAAATGCGATTGAGCTATTCTGACATCTTCGGACTAGCAGATCACACTTCGGTCCGTCCATGGTAAGCGTTTGAATACTCCGACTAAATGAGGTTGCGCTAATAGCTCACAAGAGAAACGGAAAACAAAAATAACTCCGCAATATATGGTACAACTTGTCATCTTAAGCGGTAGCACATGGCCTAGGATTCCGATGTTTTCTTCTGAAGATAGATCAAGGAAGACTGACATGAATAACATTTACTGAGTTTTTCTAATCCGATTACTGGCAAATTACACGAACGATACTTTATAACGAACGATAATTTTCTCACGTAAATCAGAGCGCCAAGAAAACAGATATATTTCTCAAAGTCTAAGCGGAAATAAAATCTTTCTTTTTGAATTATTTCGAATGCCTTTTGCTCCTACCGAGAACGCTGTTCTGGTATAACACCAGATATATCGCCATTAGGGAAACCCATCTAATTTATACTTATTAATCGACACTTTAGGATTGACTGATTGACCAAGCGTTGGAAATGGGATAAAAGTTTAATATTAGAGTATTGTAATAATATTATTTACAGAAATTACCATTGCTAAAAGGCACAAGGTGCACCGAATGACAGAAGAAATGAGCAAATAAATTATTATATTCCCAAGATGTGCACCTTTCATCATCTGTGAATTTCTGGATGCTAACTTCATCGCAAGACCATATTGAACTATTACGAGTAAGATGCGACGCTGGAATGAAATTACGGCAGTAGGAACAATTCTAGAGTATGAAATAATAAAATTCAGGGATACTGAATTTATCTAGTTACTGGATACTTTCAAGACTTTTAATCCAAACAAATCTAACCCTGAATAGGTTAACAAGTTGGCTACGAGAACAGTAGTTACAAAATAATACCGCCAATCAAATTAAAAACTAAATGTATTGTACAAACTTCTTATAAATTTCACTTGCGCGAGATTCCTTGCAACAGAATCCACTTTTAATCCATGACCATTATTTCAAAATCACGTCAAAAGATTAATTAAAAAGGGTAAAATAAAAACATTTAAATGTAGAGGAAGTGAGGCTCGAGTATTCTTCTTAAAAGTAATGCACAAAGGAATAAAAAACAATAACTTACCGCCCCTCAAAGAGCTGAGTTCGATGCAAAACTTAGGTAATCGCTGAATTCGCGATATATGAATTGCGCGCAGTATTCAAGCTTCGGCGAAGCGAACTTCCCAGCTTTCGTCATTGCTACTCCCGTCACATACAGAATCACCGTGGATCCAATCAAAGGCCGTCCCTTCGTCTCGCATCTCTACCGAGCTGTGACTGTACTCGCGCAGGCCACTCTGCTACGCCGGGTTATTTCGTCACAGCAAACGTCACAATACCGCGGGAGACTTTAATTCACCGACGCCCATTGAAAGCGCCAACAATGGGCAATTTTGATTAGCATAGGTTAGCTCATTTCCGGGAAGATTCCGAAATTCGAGGTAAAATAACTGGCCAGGAAAAGTTACCTTCTGCTCTGTTGTGGTTCGCTTTGGTGGAAAAAATGTAAAACATACTAAGTTCTTTTTTATACACTTCGATGGACCTTAGATGACCCATTGGATTCGTTCGCGATATAAAAAAATCTCAATTTTCTTATCGATCGTTTTTTATAAACTTTTAGATTTATCAGAGAAATAAATACTTTGGGAAATAAAGGAAGGTATGGCCGTCCATGATGAAAATCGAAAAAAATAAGTTAATATGTTTGAAATATTTAAATTTTCAAACACTCGATCTCCACCACATTTTTCAGGAATAGCCGTTTTTCATGGAAAGCGTTCGTGGTAAAATAGATTAAGTTGATAAATCTAAGAGTAGATAATATGCATACAGCTATTTATGTGGAAAAATAGTACAAGAGCCACAAACTCATCGATTTAAAAATCTTCGGGTAACAAGGATTCTTCTTTGATTTTAATAAAATACAGAAAATTTTATGCTAACAATGAAATTAAGTCCGCGGAGGCGGTCGGGATATTGTGGGACCTAAATTTCATTCTTTCGAATGAAATCTAACAATGAAAGTTAAAAAATATTTTGGTAACTAGTAGCCTATAAAAGCTATGTTTTGCAAATTAATCAGACGATGTAGGACCTAATACACGAAATCATTACTTGAGTTTCCTTAATACGTTTTAGAGAAGAGTATCCACAAATGCCTTTTACACTTCAAATACTTTGGAGTTTATTTCCTCAGAGAGGCTAAAATTACGCAATATCTTCAGCTGTTAATGCAAAACATACAAATACTAGCAATAATGCTAAAACTTATCACTAGGCTTTATTCTATACGTTAACATATTCGTTATAGTAAATAAAAAGCACTAAAATTCTCAATATAGAAAGCACATTTACAGGATTGTAAATGATAAAAAAATATTCAGTTTTACAAAACATATTCCGGAGTTAATTAGGTTTTATTTAAGATATAAAATGCATGTTCTGCAATGAAATAAGACATTAAATAAAACAGTGCAATTAATAATACTGATTTTTACTCACCGTAAAATCTCTTCATTCGGTCATCAGCCTCATTGATGTCCATTGCTTGGTAACCCTGCACTTCTGTAGCCTCTCCTTCTCCCATTTCATAGCCATTAGGCATAGATGGTTGCTCTTCGCCAGCAGCCTTCCTATTGCCATCTTCTCTCTCCACGTGTTGTCCTAGAGCAGTGTTGACATAAAGCGGAGTCGATTCCGTTGGTGCATGAGCCATCGGCTGCAGAATGGGAACTCCTCTGGATGGTGAAGGACCTGCTCCTGGAGATTCTATTCCACAATCCACACTTTCCATTGAATCTAAATCGGTTTCCATCCAAGTACTATGATGGCGTTTCTTTGCAGGGATTGGGCCAGCACCTTGGGAATTTAGAATGATTTTAAAATTTGGAATGACTTCATCCTCTTCATTACTTATACACTAGTTTACCATGAAAGTGCGAGGTCCGTTCAAAATGTATCCGACAAAATGTTTTGGCAAAGAAACTAAGGAAGCGTGGGATGAGATGTGGAAGGTAATTAGGTAACCTACACGATCTTATATGAATTTTTACGGCCTGCAGAGAGTGTAGTTCTCTAATAATCAATGGACTCAGATTCTCATTTTTTTATGAAATGTCAGAACGATGTGAACAACGTTGCTGCATTATATTTAGCCTAAAGTTTGGTGAAACTCCAGCAGCAACGATTCAGAAGATTCAGCAAGGTTTTGGCGTTGATGCCATGGGCATTACACTCAAATTAAAGAATGGTCGCATGTTGGTGGAGAGCGAAGGGTGTTCTGGTAGGGAATCCATAAGCCGAGTCATGGAGGAGATTGAAATATAGTGGACTTTGGTAATGCACGATAGTCGAGTCACTGTTGGATAACTTGCAAACAAAATGGGATTAAGCGTTGGTTAATCACATTCCATTTTGAGGGAGGATTTGAGCATTTATGCATGCGAGGAGTGTCAGCAAAAATTTGCGCAGAGGCTGTTGATGGTGGAGCAAAAGCCACTCCATCAGGAAGTATCAGAGGACATGCTGAAATGTACAAACAGAAAGCCCAACTTCTAAGCACAGCGATCACTGATGATAAGGCATGGGTTTAAGACCCTAAATTCAATAATCACAATGGAAACATCAATCACCATCACTGAGACAAAAAACTGTCGAAGAAGGTGCACAGTCACGTCAAAGTCATGTTGCTGGTTTCCTTTAACTTGCGCAGCATGGTGTATCACCATGCATCACGCCATGCAAGGTGCATCATTCCACAAGGCCATAATATCAATAAATAGTACTATTAAGAGGTCCTGGGATCCCCTTGTAATGCTGTATGTAGCAAAAGGCAGGGCTAGTTGGAAGTAAGAAGTTAGAAGTTCCATCTCGACCTGGACCTGCACCTGCCAATCCCTCTCAAATGATTCATGCTTTCCTGGCCAAACACAAAATTCTTTTGACTTGCCAGGCTCCCTACTTTCCTGATATGGCTCCCTAAGAGTTATGGTTGTACCTCAAGCTGAAAATGCACCTAAAAGCAACCTGATTTGAAACAAGAGAAAGTATTATGAGGAATGTGATGGTCCAACTATACTCATACACTGTTTCAGAAGATTCCCTCCAAAAATGCTTCCAACGTTGGAAGAATTGCACGCAGTCCCAAGGAGAGTACTTTGAAGGGGATTAGAATTTTTGACTGACAAGTGAATAATTGTTGTTTTGGTTCTGAATGGTCATATACGTTTTGAATGGACCTCAAATATTTTAAAACAGGTTACATACTTTGATAATCTGATGTATATTTTGTTGAACAAATATATTTTCTTTCAAACTTTCCTAATGAGTATAGATTTGGTTTATGACTGCCTTGGAGGATACATATTCCAGTATGGTTGCATTAAAGCTTCCGAGACCAAAACAAAATTGGCTATCGCTCACTCTTGCTTTCCAAGAAAAGAAAAGGATAGTTTTTGGTAGTGTTTATTTTGACTTTGGCTAACAATGTTATGGAGCAAATTGGCTTTGAAAGATAAGGAATGCTACATAGAGGTTGATGATGTAACTCATAACATGCTGTAATAGCTCATTGTAGATCATGGCAGAAATAAACTACTAATCATATGCAGTTCTAACACAACCTTAATCAATGTCAAGAATGTCTAAACAGACTATGAAGCCATTCCTTTACAATGTTTTACGTTGTAAACAGTTATAATAAATTTGAGGAATATACTCTTGCATAAAACAATCTAGTATTTTTCATGGCTCTAACAATGTTTTCATTCATCATGTTTTCCATTTATCTGAAGCATCATATTTGTATAAAATAAATTAAAAGTTAAGAAATATTTTTATTAGCCAAAGATCAACCGAAAATCTTAAACTGTTGATTTATACAATGAGTTAGCAATAATAATAAACTCATTATATTTAACTATGTACTGATTTGTACTAATTTCACTAATTATCTTTGCAATGAGGGTAATGGAAAATAACTTACTCTCAATTGGTTCCCATGTAATGGCTGATGTTGACAAAAGATCAAAGTAAAGCAGAAAAATTAGGATATTTTTAATCAAATCTACTTTAAAACAGATTGTAAGGCAATAAAACAATTCTAAGAAGAATTGTTGCAAATCTAAGTGAAATCAGAAGAATGAAACCAAATGAAGACAAAATGATTTAAGACATCAAGGATGTAATCAACTTTAACATAATATTATAAGTCAACCATAAATCAACTGTAAGTTTAATTTCAACATTGGTTTGCTGAGTAAATATAAATTTTAAAAATGTCGATTAGAATATACTAACAGAAAATTACAACTTATCCAAGTACAACAAAAAATGTGTTCTCAGTTGACTGGCTGATAGTTTGAAATAGTCCTTTCTTATGATTGAAAAAAGAACCTCTTTAAAGAGATTAAAATTTGAACTTTAACAAATCCCAGATATAGCAACATTATTTTTTTTATAGGCATAACTCACCTGCAACACCAGTAGGTCCTGGCCTTATCTGCTCTACCAATGAATGGCTCTTCTCTGTCAACTGCCGCACCTGTACACTGAGCTCTTGCCTTTGCCTCTGTAAATCACCCACTGCTGATTGGACACGGCGAAGTTCTGCTTCTAAGGAAGCAGTGGCACCACTAGGTGATGCAGGATTGGTGCTAGCAGAACCTGGAGACTGTGTAGTGGAATGGTTATCTATGGTACGTCTTGAAAGTTGCAACTTCTGCCTTAGGACAACAAGTTCTTGCTCTAATCTAGCATTCTCAGCTACTGTCTCTTCAAGTTTCTGGAAAACAATAGTTGAATAAGATGAGAATCAAAATTATTCAAGGAATACTCAAGAGTAAAAAGGAGAAAGAAAAAATTTTCTAATTTAAAATTTTTTTAAATTTCCATGCTTTACTGGGAACTTATTCTACATCAGCTCTTATTAAGTACTGCTCTTGAGAGAACGAAAAATTGAAAATAATATTTTAATATTTATTCTATACATTAATTTAATATTCCCACAAAAGAAACACATGGCAAATGTTCCCAACAAAAAGTTGGGTACATTGGCATTCAAATGCTTATTTTTTTTATCTGCCTAACCAATTTTTCAAATGCCCAATATCTGTTGAATAATTTTGGCTGCCTTCATACATGTTATTCATGTATTTCTTCATGAAATTGCTCATTATTGATGTCAAAATGGAATTACATAGTTAGTTTTGACATTTGATAAATAAAATCATAAAACTTTATTTCATATCCTTCCCTAGCAATCATAAGATGGCTGCAGAATCCAGGCATCAATAGCTATTTTATTTCAGCCAAAAAATGATGAAAATATTAGATGGAACCTCGGCATTGACAATAGCTAGTGTCACTTTTGGATTACAACAAGTTAACAATTTTGCAAAATTATATACTAAGAATCTTAAAATAATGTAATATGTAAATATGACCTTTTATTGTGATATTGCATATAAAGTATGTATTTCTTGGCTGTCATTCAAACAAGGGCAAGTTATTCTCTATAGAGTTTCCATTCAAAAAGCCATTTAAGTTTTCCATTATATTACACAACCGTTATATGAAAATACTTCATCAGCAGCCATGAAAAATATATTATTTAATTTTTACCTTTGAATTTTGAGCTAGAAGTTGCCGCACC
>KZ308186.1:268659-338354 GCA_000376725.2 Ladona fulva | reverse complement strand
GATAATTTTTCCCTTAGACACTACATGTTATAAATGAACACAATTATATAATTTCATAAAAAATGAGATTAATTCCAAAAAGAGGAACATATAAATTCTACAGATTATCTTGATGTAGACCTCAGATATCATGCTAAAATTACAGGATTTTCATAAGGTATCTGGTTTATTGATTCTTTCAAACACATACCTTATCTTGCTGCAGACTTTGAATAGTTACAGATTCCTCTTGCAGAAGACGATCTAGCCTGTACAACTGTTGAACCTTAGCCTACAAACATGATTATAAGAAAAGATTAAAAATTGAAATTTAGCCACAGTAATTTTTCAAATTAAATTTATAGGATCCACATTACCTGAAGTTCTCCATGATCAGGAGATAATCTACTCCAATCCCTTCTCTCTTCTGCTAGAAGTCTTTGTTCCTGAACTCTCTGATTGAATTGAAGGCGGTCTTTAGCTGGAGAGGGGCCAGCATTAACCTCTCCACCTGTGCCTCTCCAGGTCTTAATTCGTCCCTGAGCATCAGTATTTCCTCGGTAAAGAGAACCTAGTTTAACCATGTTATCAACAAGGTTGATCAATGGCTTTCCTTTCTCATACTGCAAAACAGAAAAAAAGCATTAGATTACAAAGCTATTCAAAGATAACAGTTCCATGTCAAATAAAATCATCTGTAATTCTTTAAGATCATGAACATTTCAATAAAAATTTTTTGAACTTACTAACCTGTTTTTCCAGTTCAAGCAAGTGCTTCTTCAACTCTTCCAATTTTTTTAAATGCTCTACACGCCTGTGCATTTCAAGCTCTGCCAGACGAGCCTTTATAGAAAAAAATTGAAGTTGTTAGTGAATATTATTAAATTAAATTAACATTGCATTTATGGTGATGATTTCACATTATATTTTGTTAAAAATGTTGTATCCTTGAATTACTGCTTGCTTAATCCATCAGTAAATAATTTCCTTATGTTTTCTGAGTCTTTAGAACCTTAAGGAGAAGAAAAGTATAGCCATAAAAAGAATTCAGTATAAGAAGTTTTGAAAAGTGGCTTGCAAGGTATTAATGTAGATGTAGATATCAATTCAGTATGGATATGTATGATGGAGAGAGAATTTTCAAAGAGAATAGAACAATTTTTCATTTCAAGGATGGAGATAGAAGAAAAAATACTATATTAACAAGAAAACAGAATGTGTTATTAATATATTTTAACTTTCAAATTTCACAAAGATGAAAGTAGCAAGTTTTGTATCTACCTATTTAATTATTTAAGAAAGGCTATTTGTAAATATATTAACTTCACTTCACTGAAAGAGAAAATCAATTATTTAATAAACAATTCAATATGGAAGTATTTAAACAAAAGCAGACTTTCATATATAGCTAAGACATCAATAACTATCTCTAGTTAAGAACAAATACATAGTTTTAAGTAAGATACACATGCCATGCACCATATAACATCCATTACTAATGAAAATAATAAAGAATAGAAACATGCCTGTATAACATACAGCCAAAATAAATACACTTAACTACAACTATGATTAACACCCATCTTTATTAAAAATTCATTATGAAATGAGAAATATGTGGGAACCTAGGGAAAAAATCATTTAACTTGGCCTCCTTTAAGGATCCTTCAATCAAATTGAGGAAAAGAGTAAGCAAAGCAAATTAAATTAGCTGCTGAAAGCTGCTTTTTTCCTTTACGATACAGTCATGCTTATTTTAAAATAATAAAATGAGAGTAAGCATCTTTTAACAAATTCAAAACTCGGAAGATTTAAAGGAAAGCCTCAGCCTGCCTAACCAATTTTTCAAATGCCCAATATCTGTTGAATAATTTTGGCTGCCTTCATACATGTTATTCATGTATTTCTTCATGAAATTGCTCATTATTGATGTCAAAATGGAATTACATAGTTAGTTTTGACATTTGATAAATAAAATCATAAAACTTTATTTCATATCCTTCCCTAGCAATCATAAGATGGCTGCAGAATCCAGGCACCAATAGCTATTTTATTTCAGCCAAAAAATGATGAAAATATTAGATGGAACCTCGGCATTGACAATAGCTAGTGTCACTTTTGGATTACAACAAGTTAACAATTTTGCAAAATTATATACTAAGAATCTTAAAATAATGTAATATGTAAATATGACCTTTTATTGTGATATTGCATATAAAGTATGTATTTCTTGGCTGTCATTCAAACAAGGGCAAGTTATTCTCTATAGAGTTTCCATTCAAAAAGCCATTTAAGTTTTCCATTATATTACACAACCGTTATATGAAAATACTTCATCAGCAGCCATGAAAAATATATTATTTAATTTTTACCTTTGAATTTTGAGCTAGAAGTTGCCGCACCCTACTCAGTTCTCTTTCCAGCATCCTTTGCTGTTTCCTATAACGCTCAGCCTCGACTGGATCAACTGTGGGAGTATTTCCAACCATTCCTTTTGTGCTGCTTAAATCTCTGGGAGTAGTTCCAGCTGAGCCAATGTTAGAAACTCCAGTACCTTGCAATTTATGCCGCAAACCACCAAGTGCCTTTTCAAGCAACTCCTGTAAAAATATATAGGTTCAAATTGTAGTATAGTTTTTGGTAAAATTCTGACAAAATATTTGCATTTTATAAAATGTTAGTGTTTAAAGACAAGACTTTCAAACACAAAAAACCATTGAAATTGACTATTTAATAACAAAAGAAACAAGGACACTAAAGGAAAACATTCTTTCTACTTTTGAAAGATTGCACCAGATTTTAAAAGAATGACATAATTTTCATGGAATTATAAAATTATATTTTTATACGATAATTTTTCCCTTAGACACTACATGTTATAAATGAACACAATTATATAATTTCATAAAAAATGAGATTAATTCCAAAAAGAGGAACATATAAATTCTACAGATTATCTTGATGTAGACCTCAGATATCATGCTAAAATTACAGGATTTTCATAAGGTATCTGGTTTATTGATTCTTTCAAACACATACCTTATCTTGCTGCAGACTTTGAATAGTTACAGATTCCTCTTGCAGAAGACGATCTAGCCTGTACAACTGTTGAACCTTAGCCTACAAACATGATTATAAGAAAAGATTAAAAATTGAAATTTAGCCACAGTAATTTTTCACATTAAATTTATAGGATCCACATTACCTGAAGTTCTCCATGATCAGGAGATAATCTACTCCAATCCCTTCTCTCTTCTGCTAGAAGTCTTTGTTCCTGAACTCTCTGATTGAATTGAAGGCGGTCTTTAGCTGGAGAGGGGCCAGCATTAACCTCTCCACCTGTGCCTCTCCAGGTCTTAATTCGTCCCTGAGCATCAGTATTTCCTCGGTAAAGAGAACCTAGTTTAACCATGTTATCAACAAGGTTGATCAATGGCTTTCCTTTCTCATACTGCAAAACAGAAAAAAAGCATTAGATTACAAAGCTATTCAAAGATAACAGTTCCATGTCAAATAAAATCATCTGTAATTCTTTAAGATCATGAACATTTCAATAAAAATTTTTTGAACTTACTAACCTGTTTTTCCAGTTCAAGCAAGTGCTTCTTCAACTCTTCCAATTTTTTTAAATGCTCTACACGCCTGTGCATTTCAAGCTCTGCCAGACGAGCCTTTATAGAAAAAAATTGAAGTTGTTAGTGAATATTATTAAATTAAATTAACATTGCATTTATGGTGATGATTTCACATTATATTTTGTTAAAAATGTTGTATCCTTGAATTACTGCTTGCTTAATCCATCAGTAAATAATTTCCCTATGTTTTCTGAGTCTTTAGAACCTTCGTAAGGAGAAGAAAAGTATAGCCATAAAAAGAATTCAGTATAAGAAGTTTTGAAAAGTGGCTTGCAAGGTATTAATGTAGATGTAGATATCAATTCAGTATGGATATGTATGATGGAGAGAGAATTTTCAAAGAGAATAGAACAATTTTTCATTTCAAGGATGGAGATAGAAGAAAAAATACTATATTAACAAGAAAACAGAATGTGTTATTAATATATTTTAACTTTCAAATTTCACAAAGATGAAAGTAGCAAGTTTTGTATCTACCTATTTAATTATTTAAGAAAGGCTATTTGTAAATATATTAACTTCACTTCACTGAAAGAGAAAATCAATTATTTAATAAACAATTCAATATGGAAGTATTTAAACAAAAGCAGACTTTCATATATAGCTAAGACATCAATAACTATCTCTAGTTAAGAACAAATACATAGTTTTAAGTAAGATACACATGCCATGCACCATATAACATCCATCACTAATGAAAATAATAAAGAATAGAAACATGCCTGTATAACATACAGCCAAAATAAATACACTTAACTACAACTATGATTAACACCCATCTTTATTAAAAATTCATTATGAAATGAGAAATATGTGGGAACCTAGGGAAAAAATCATTTAACTTGGCCTCCTTTAAGGATCCTTCAATCAAATTGAGGAAAAGAGTAAGCAAAGCAAATTAAATTAGCTGCTGAAAGCTGCTTTTTTCCTTTACGATACAGTCATGCTTATTTTAAAATAATAAAATGAGAGTAAGCATCTTTTAACAAATTCAAAACTCGGAAGATTTAAAGGAAAGCCTCAGCCATAGAAACATGACATTAACTTAAATAAATTTAAGAGCATTCCTTGGCAAAATTTTATGAATACCGGTTTTAATAGATTTTGTAGAGATTTTTAATAAACATTTTCCTAATTTTTGTTTGATTACCATGGTACATGTTCTTTCATAGATCTGTAAACTTATCTTTTCTGAAAAGGAATTGGTACCAATGAATCAATTTGTTAATGAAAGCAATATGAAATATTATCTTAAATATCAAACCTATTTACTCTACCTATGATATTAAAAAGATGACTATCTTAAACTAAGAAAAACCTCCTGTCATTTGGAACACAAAGGATGTGATATAAAAAATTAGAGTATTATTGGTACAGTGTTCTTTGTACCAAAACACACTTGAAAAGAACAGAGAAACATAGCAGAATGTTAATAAATCCCATTTGTTAATCCTTTTCAAGAGTAACAGACCTGTGCATTGAGGTCTGCCTGGCAGAGGTCGATGGCATTGGATACTGCAGCACTCTGTCTTCTTAGCTGGATGAGAAGGAGAACCAGCTCCTCATGGGTGCGTCCCAGGAGATCTCCAGCTGAGACGGACACCTCCCCCCTTCCTCCATCAACTCTCTTCCTTTCCCCAGCTTTATCAGCATCCCCTGACTCCCTACCCTTTCTCACTCTGCTTCCACCACCATTAGGGACATCATGCTTTTGGGATGTCATATTCTGTTGAACAGGGTCATGTGCACTACGTCACTATCACAGGCATATCACATTCATTGGGCACCAATAATAATAAGTAATGATTAACTAAAATGCAAAATTAACTAACATAAAAAAATTAATACTGGCAGGAACTCAAACATCTCATCCAGGAATTTTCTGTCCCAGGGTATAGAAAAAATTAGATCCAAAGACATTTTGTTTAATGCCTACAAATTCTACAAATTTTCTCAAACGATACTATACAACTAACTGATTAATTAAATAGATATTTTTCCATGCAGCTACAATAAAAAAGGGAAAAATACTAGAGATATAGGAAAAATGGCTAGTGTTTAGAGAAAATTTTCACAATACCATTAACAAAATTAATTTTCAATGAGTAACCTCATTAGTATTTGACTGTTCATGTTTTGGGACATTCAGCTTCATCCAATCTGAATAGATTGTTTCAAATGAGCTAGAGAGTTATTAAAAGGGGCTCTTGAATACCCAATGGGCAACTTGTTCAACTTCGACGAAAGCGTCCCGGGTTCGATTCACAGTGGGGGCTCATGTGCGAAATGACCTTAGCAGTCGAAGCACTTTTAACAATACTACTACTAGTTATTAAAAGACTGACTTTTAGAATCAAAAGCAACTGGTTGTAAAAATAATATGTTCTTTCAACTAAAAGTACAGAAATGCTGAAACTAGTGAGCATCTAGGAAAAGGGAAACAGAAAATAATATCAGTCTTGGCTGAATTATTGAATTCTTAAAATATACTTCAATCGTACAATATGTTGAAATATAGGCTAAACAGAAAAATAGATTTATAAGATTTCATTGAAAACGATAAAAAATTTTATTCTTAAAATTAACCTCAAAGTTTTGATAAGAAAAAAAATTTTTCAATTGAGAAATATTCCTTCATTTGGTGTGAATCAATGAAATAAATCAATTCCGTCACTCAATATGAATTGAAAATTAATTTAAATCAAAGAAATAATAACAAACCAAAAGAAATTATTTAACAGTTCTGCCTTCTGGCTTCATTATCTACACATTAAATGCCAGTCCAAGTCAATTGGATAAATCATAAATATAGGCTCATATATAGTCTAAATTCTGCCAAAAACTTATTGCTTGGTATTTATCCTGAACATTAGCCAGTTTCCTCAAACATCAACATTTCAGTTAACAACCATAGAACTTAATGCTCTTGTTTTGATTCAGTCCAATACTACTTTAACTTAACAACATGCAGTCACTCAGGATCAAAGGCATTAAAAAACAGATAAATAGCAAAATAGGACTGTCGATGAAGATGCAAAGAAGTTCATTCACAATTCGTGATGCAAAGATTAACAGCAATATTTCAATAAACATTAAATAGGAGCATGCATAAACAAGTAATACTATAACTTAGAAGCAGCAAAAATACGAAGCTGCATAACTGTCTAGTGTCTTGCATGATATCTCATAAATTGATCAAGGAAATGAAATCCAAAAGAATTATGAAAATGACACATCAATCATACAGCAAGGCAAAATTGATGAATCAAAAATCAAGTTTTGAAGAATGATTTTGAATTATGAACCTGATGATGGCCACCAATGGCCGAAACCGGCCAGCAATAAAAATATCTAGTGAAACATACAAAGTGTAGTTCTCTTTATCTATTTTATGAAAATTTGCTTTGTCAAAAATATTTGATTTTATCCATCTACAATAAATCATTTTTCTTTTCGTCGTTGAACTAAATAGTAATCAGTATGTGATAAAANCTCTTATTTCCTTTGTCGAAGATAACGTGAGATCAATATTATGAAGAGCGTTTCTATTCTGTCGTAAAATGTGTTGTATCTCTATCAGGCAAATAAAGTAATGTCGTATACAAACTGCATTAATTCATCAAACAAAATATTTTAGCCGCATGACACTCACAACGTTATGAAGAAATTAAAACTCAAAGGCAGAATACGGGGAGGATTTAAGTGCATTACAAAGAGGAAAAATTTCTGCCTCAAAGAACAAGACATTGAAATATCGAGAATGCTTAATTTCCATGAGGTAGATAAAGTTTTCAAGGTGGGATAGTTTTGATACAAATTCGATTTTATCTGGGACCATACTGCATATTCAAGCATCAATTTTAATATCTACCCAACCTACAACTAATAATTTAATTTTACAGGAAAAATC
This sequence comes from Ladona fulva, assembly GCA_000376725.2. Taxonomy (NCBI): domain Eukaryota; kingdom Metazoa; phylum Arthropoda; class Insecta; order Odonata; family Libellulidae; genus Ladona; species Ladona fulva. Next base: position 330,830 of record KZ308186.1, on the reverse strand, counting down.
AACAACAGAGAAGTACTACTTAAATGTTAAAAATCAAGCAAATCAAAGCTAAATATAATCTGAAAAATACTTTATAAAACTTGCATGAGTAAATACAAACTCATTCTATGTTATGGTCAAGGCACGAGATGAATGAAAAACTAAAATTTCGACTGCACTCACTCTTTGCATACTATGAAAATCTCTCTCTGTAATTACAGGATCTTCAGGCTTCCTTATTGGAGGGATGTTGTCTCTCTCCCATCGCACCATAGGTGCAGCAGGGACTACCATTCCTTCATTTCCCCTCCACTGCCTTGCCTTTGCCTCAACTTCTCCATCAACTTCTGTTACATGAGGATGCGAAGAATGCTGCTTGAACTGAGGGACCCCCAATCTTGAAGCTGGTGGCTGGACATAAGTTGGAGACTGGATTGGTATTGAGGTTGGTTGGGAGATGACCAGCATTGTTGATGATGGGTCATTCTTGGAATGTCGAATTGGAGCAGGTTCTCTTATAGATCCAGAACCAGAAGCTGTAGGGAAAAAGAGAGAAAATTTAGATATTTTGTAACTATAAGATAAGTAAATAAATTATTTGAACAATTTACCCATTTATTAAAAAAGGAAAGTCATGTATGATAAAACACTAAAAAGAGCAAAAATCCACAACAGTTTTCAGAGATGGTGCTATATAGGCAGAAAATACTGGAAATTTCAAGCAGCAGTAAAATTCATTCATAGAAAGAGTATAAATTTACAGGAGAGGCTTTTTTGCAGATGAAAAAACCTGTTCCTAGAATCAAAATTGATTACTATGTTCACAGTAAAAAATTTGAAGTACAGGTTTAATATTATTGCAAAAATTAGGAGAGAAGTCGTCGAAAGAGATTTTTAGGTCTTTCAAGAGAATTAATTGCCGTCCTTTTATAATAAATTTTGAAGTCGAACCATTTTTAGTGTTACCTGTTATTAGCAACACGACACTTAATTTTGTGGTAGTAAATAAATTGCCTTAACCCAGAGCGTAAAAGATAGTTGGTAATCAACCTGATAAGAAGAGATTTAAGGCGTTGAAAAGTAAAGGCTGAATATTAAATTTAAATGAGATAAAATAATTACAGATAATTAGTGGTTCCAAAAAGGTCACATTCAACCCTTCACAATCAAGAATCTAACTGCCTCTGAGAAATTGTTGGAGGCAATTTACCGAATTTCTAAGTGAAATCGCTTGGAAGCATATCCGCGAAACTGGATGAATTTTTTCCATCTTATTGCACTAATTTCTAGCGGAGATTGGCAAGTTCTTCACGGCCGATTTGGAGTAATCACAGGGTTAACTTCCCGCTTATTAACCTTCCTCTTACTTTTATCAATAAACGCAGGCAAAGTGATCATGTGACGTGGATCGAACCGGTGATTACAGTTTCTACAATATAACGAGGCAGAAGCCCTCCGATTCGAGTAGCGCAACCAAATTCTCTAATTCAGTTGAGGTTTGGAAAACAGGAGAAGCGCTCAGGAAAGCATGCACTGAGATAAACATCCACGAGAATATAGTTTCGGATGGAAGTTTCCCCTGAGGGAAGTAAACCTCCGAAAGCGAAAGAACAAATAATTTCCTTTCCCAAAGTTTTCGAGGCAGCCACTGATCCCAAATTCTATTTACATTTTAAACCTCGCAGCGCTCTTTTTCTTTAAATCCTGAATCACTGGCTCAGCATTGTTTATCTACGATGTCAGCCCCGCACTAGTCGTTCAATAGTTCGTAAATGTGCCCGTCTCGATCAAACGGCTGCATTATTCTGGAAGTGATGATGATAGACGACAGAATGACGTGGAATATGCATAGAGGAAGTTTGAAAGCCGAATGATGGCTCGAGTAAAGGTGAATGGAGGGAGGAGTGAATGGAATCGGGCCCCTTACGAAACTTGGCTGCTTCTTCTCGTGATCGGAACACGTTCTACTACGCTCCTATTTGATGTCCTATTGAGAGAGATTTTCAGCTTTCGAAAAGTATGGACATGCGATGATTTAAAGGTCGAATAAAACTTCTCTTCAGAAATACGCGTGTCCCAAAAAAGGTTTTGCGAAATATTTTCCTCCTGAATTTTCTCAAGTTAAACTTAATCTGTAAACAGTACAAAATAAATACAACAATTTATGACGATGAGGTAATAAAAACAGCTGCAGCACCTTCGGAGACGGCTGCCCTAAATATTCCAGTATCGTAGATTTTGTCAGAAAATTAACGAAGTCCTTGATATTTTACCCTCGAGACTCTCGATACGCTTTGAAGTGATAACATTTTAGCGAAACACAATCATAAGGTAAAAGGAAAATCCTTTAAAGAATATTTCTAAAAGATGATACCTTCATAACACAATCCAGCATAAGCACTCCTATACAACGAAGCAAGTCCTGAGATATTTAATGCATCAGAATACACAAGAAATAACTCATACATAAAGAAACGTTTGCACAATTAAGTACACCACATGAAATCGACCAAACCAGAACATGAAATGAACGCAGAAATGCTACCTTGAAGTGAGATTTTTGTTATCCAGGAAAGCTAAAGCAAGATTTCTCGCAAAGATTGGTGAATAAAACTAGAGAAATGTCTCTTATTTCCTTTGTCGAAGATAACGTGAGATCAATATTATGAAGAGCGTTTCTATTCTGTCGTAAAATGTGTTGTATCTCTATCAGGCAAATAAAGTAATGTCGTATACAAACTGCATTAATTCATCAAACAAAATATTTTAGCCGCATGACACTCACAACGTTATGAAGAAATTAAAACTCAAAGGCAGAATACGGGGAGGATTTAAGTGCATTACAAGGAGGAAAAATTTCTGCCTCAAAGAAAAAATTATGAAAAAATTACAAATTTTTGCAAACGGAAAAATATTTTCTGTTTGAATTCTTCCTAAAAATATTTTTGTATCAAAAAGCAGTGAAGCCACTTTTATTCGGGAAAATGATGGGAAGACGATGCAGGTCTTCAAGGGTATAATCAGAAAACACGGATAATCCAAACTTTCTCTGCATTTCTTCAAATCTTCATGATGTACGCGAATAAAAAATTTATTATAATCTGCGCACATATTCCGTTATTTTCGATTGTTTCATGGTCTCCATTGAGAGTTTGCTTCCCCCGACCGTGGATCTTTTTATCGTCGATGTCATTGAAGTCTCATTCCCATTGTTCCTGAGAGCTCTTACGTAAGTCGTGTTTTCATTAAAACGTAAACATTTTGATGTTTTTTGTATTGCAATATTTATGAAAAGATCACGTAAAACATCGACAAAGAGTAAAAAATCATGAATTCGCAAACGGATAATCTGCCATAATCAGGAGCTACGTGAGTCACATAGAAATTTATTTGCGATTTCATATTATTTTAAATTTAAAACTTGAATCAAAGAGGTTATATAACGAATAATAAATTATGAAAGAAATAATAAAACGAAATAATTGCAATTTAAACTTAAAATCAATCAAGGACAAAAAGCATACTTTGGAGCGCACACATTAATTTCCTTTGTTTACCTGATGATGACAAATTAATAATGAATCTTCAGTTTCACGTTGAAATAGGATACCACGTAGAATAAAATGAATAAATCGACACAAAAATTTTGACATTAAAGTAAATATTTAACCAAATAATAGAATTCTTTAATATCAAACTGACATCGAAAATTTTACGGCAAACCTCGTCTCATTGAATTAAATGTATGTAAATACGAATGTTAAAATATTAACGTTTTCTAGGTTCATTTAAAAACTCAGCGGCTCTGCGAGAGGAGATAGGGGAAATATATGTATTAATCTGAAAGTCCCTAACTCTGATAGGGAGATAAGATAACAAAAAACAATGAAATGCGTTGCGCGCATTCCATAAATTTTTCCAACTAGGCAAATTAAAACGGAGATTTTCCAAAAGAAACCATTGAGCTTTTCGAAGCACCGACGCTCAAAAGTAAGGTTAACTTCAAAAGGAGGAAAAAGTACACCAAATCCGAGAATTTTCCGTTTTATCTAGGCTTGAAATATCACAACTGCCAAAATCACTCAAATCTTTTAAGATTTTGGTAACTCAAAAAAATTACATGCACATTTAAAATGTTACTATAGCCGTTGCGGCATAAATGGAGTCGAAGCAAGTTTAAAATAGATGTTCAACGTTTCCAGTAAGCAAGCCAAAAGGTACCGAAGGAAACACTTCCTTATGAAGTACATCAAAAATGTCGTTTTTACACAGCAAAATTCGAGAATGAGACCCTAATTTGATAGATATTTTAAACAAAAGGCTAAATTCCATTGCGTCAAATTTTCTGCACATATTTGATTGGGAAATAGGCTAAGAGATACAATATAGAGGGCTTTCATGAAAAAAACATGAGAACGTCTAAACATGCAAATGGAAGCTCTTAAAAGATGCCTAAATGAAACACACAGGATTCATTTAATGTAGAACGGCCCGAGCTTAAATGATTCTCGAATTGGGATTGTAAGATTCCTCTTGAGCAAGTGGTGAAGTGGTCGACGAGAGACTTTCAATATTCATTCGAAAATTCTGATACGAATGAACTAAATTTAGGTAGCGCTTACATTGGAGGAACATTTCATCGATTCCATTCAGGATCTTCAGGAATATTGGAGGCTAAATAAGAACAATTGGGCACGTGAAAATATACATTTTCCGTTACGATGCCTCAGTTATATTCCTTTTAAAAGACTTCGGGAAGAACTGGAATAAACCATATCATGATTCTGACCGATCTTGCATTTAATTACACAATTTGACTGTTAAATATTATAATTTTTTGAACAGGCCAATGAAAATATTTTTACTATTTTATAAATCTTCGATATTTGTTGGTTTTATCATCGTAATCTGTGCAGTATGTAAAACTTTCTCTCGTTTGTTCCAGATCTTTAAATTAATCGAAGCTGATAGTTTTACACGTGACCTTAATGCTCAATTAAAGAAAGATACGTGAAACTCAACTCACAACACTCTGTAGAAGGTATATTTATAATTTAAGTATATATTATAAAACCAGAAAATACTTGAATTGAAGACATCAGCACATTAAAAAAAATGGAAGAACAGAATAACCATTTTTTCAGAAATATATTTCTGAAAAATGGTTATATATACAAATGAATGAATAGAAATATAGAAATGAATTTGAATCATGCTGCTACCTCATGATTATGTTGCTGAATTTTCGAACACACGTTATTTAAAAATCTTCGGTTTTCTCTGATTATCAGCTCCAAGAAAATAATCTACAATGTTGATTGAATTCCAAATTAATCACTTGGGATATGAAAGTTTTTGGGAAGGATCAAAAAATGTTGCAAAGCTGTATTTCTGGCAGCACATCCCTGTCCATAATACAGTTCATGCTGCAGAAAAGAAGTTCTTTTTTCTTACGAAATCATCAAGTATTAACATACATAAGGGAAACGGAACAATCCAGTTTTGGCGCCTTATTTCGAACCTTGTTCCACAAATAAAAACGTGCTCACCGGGGAAAGAGAGGGTTCTGAAGATGGAAAGAGAATACACAAAGGTGAATGGAGCGCAAGGGAAGGATTAGTGTGGAGAGGGAAGACGAGAGATGGGAATGAAAGAGGCGATTATATATTGAAGAAAAGGGAGGGAATGAGATATGAAGGGAGAAGAGCGGTGATGGAGAGAAGAGATGTTAAGTGTAGCGGATGAGAGTGAGGGAGATTCAACAGTAGACGGGGAAGCGAATACACAGCGTGCCAAGAGAAAAAGAGAATAAAAAAACAGAGAATCTCCTTTTTTAAAAGGAATCGCAGGGAAACCAACCATTTTTGGAGATGCAGGATATTTTCCCGACATCAGATATTTTTACAAATACCGCTATTATATGAGAAATATCCGTTAATAAGTAATCAACATGGCAAAATATAATAAAATGAAACGAGGGGATGAAACTGAAATAATGTACTTGGCACGATCTCCACGTTTAATTGTCCGCTACGCAATTACCGACTACCTTTTTAAGGGTAAGGCACGGTGGTAAAGACGTGTGTTTCATGCTAACAGATACCTTGCGTTATTTCTTTCCATATAAGCTAAGCTCAATGATACCAGGAAATGCTTTTTCATTATATTCTGTACATCTATCATTTAAACGTTCACGTATGCTCTATAAATGAGACGCAACAGAAACATTATTCTACGTCGAACATTTTTCTTCACTTACCGAAAATTAATCAATTACGTATTGGTGTAAATTGAAAGACCACAATCGGTCATCAATAACTACAAATTTTTCGAATTTACCTGATCGAAAGATTTAGATTTTATCAAGTAAAGTCGAAAAATTTAAAATCAATGTTAAACATGTCGGGAGAGAAAATTGAACCATATAATGAATCTAATGTAAATGTTAAATAGTAAGGAATAATACATAACAGTTATAGCAAAACACTCTTTAGTATACAACTAAAAAAACCACGAAACAAAACTGAAAGCATAGTGGCGAAAATAAACGGAAAGTTTGGCATGTGACGACAAGAAAAATCGATACAGCCAACAACGAACGTACACATGCTACACCTAAAATACATCCTCTTCCGAATACTATCAAATCCTTGAGAAATTGAATTTCGAGCCTAAAGCAATACGAGTAACAAGCTGATTATCCTTTTCTGATTAACGTTTACTTAAAAGCACGATACTGTAAATGAGAAATAATGGATACTGTGACAGGGTACCCTTTCCAGGATTACGCTACCTACCATTGTACAAATACAAATATAAAATCATTTTTCATGCATTGAATTTTCCTTCGAAGAGTTTCCTTACGAATTACAGCCTCACGGGTTCCTAAGTAATTCTAATATTGATGGAGTCATTTAAATAGAAAAGGCAGAATGACGTTGACAAAGAAAATATTTCAATTCCGCTATTCCTAGGATTTTCGAAGCAGATGTCGCGAATCAGACTTGAAATCATTTACGATTGTGTACAATTTTCCCGTCGAAATGAAAATTAAGAAGACAAACGCAGTGGATAATGAATTCCAAAACTCCTCTTTTTACAACATAATCGAATAGCTCTTCGGTTTGGGAAACATTCCTACGTCCAACGTTTCAGATCCGCTGGGACTGTCTCATTCCAAGCTCCCACCAATTTCATCAACACCACTTCCGGGTCTTCGGGATCGTAATTTTAATGGTACCTTCGGGGACATTCCGTCTCCTCGGCGACCCAATTGCGTCCCTCTACCCGCAAGTCAAGAACCCCCGAAATCCCAGACGGAACCGACCACAATGGGCGTACCTACGTTCATGTTTCGAATGAAACCGTCGCCTCAAGTGGGCGAATATGTGCGAGTCGCCTTGGAGCGACATTGCACGTGGCCATCGGGGAAGAAGACGGAGGACGAAGATGTAATGGAGAATGTGGGACAAATATGAGAGGAAAATGATCTCCAATGGGGCGAGCCCGTGGAAGGAGTGAATGAGAACGGAGGGAGGGAGACAGAGAGAGAAATGGAGAGATGGGGAGTGATTTGGAGTCGTCGAAGAGAAATGAAGAGGGAGGGACGGGATTATGGGCGGAGGGGAAAGGGAAGTGGAGGATGGAGCAAGGAATCCTGGCGCCGAGACGCCAGCCGTCCGGTTTCCATGGTTACTCGAGTCGATTGCTATGCTGCAACACTTTCCTCACCCTCTTCGCAAAAGCTTCCCTCGAACTGCTCCGTCCTCAGAAAGAAATACATATAATTCTCCCATTCATAGCGACGGACGGTAAAAAAATCTCGCCTATCCCGAAAAAAAACCGTTATAGGGAATGATGTACATAATCTCCCGAGGGGTATGTATTTTTCTCTACCCGTGGAGAGAGCGAACATTTTGCGTAAATTCCCTTAAAAAAATATTCCGATGGCGACCGGGATGATTCGGTATCAGAGCTGACGAAACGTGGATGTATTCCTTTCTATTTCTATCATTGGTTCCCTTTCGGAATTAGTATTTATGTGACTGTGTAGATTGCACCATCTCTTATCTTTCACCTATGCGTACCGTTCTTTGTTTCAGAACAATGCCTCTCGTGATGGTTGTGGTGAATAGCGGCGCAAGTTTTTCTATCCCGCCATTTTCCATGCGATGGAGGAAATTACTTTTTTAGAAATAAGAGTTAGTGCTATTGTTAAGAGTTGCTTAGAAATGTATGGCTATGCCGCGAAATTACTTGTTTCCAAAATAAGAAATGACAGAGACAACTGGCGTATTATAATTATCATATAATTCATCGCTCATTATAACAGTAATTTTCGTGATTGAAAAGTGAAAAACCTTAGTCAATGTTATGAAAAAATTACGAAAAACAATTCAATCTTTTTATTTGAAGTAATCTGAAGTCTTTTGTTCTGATTTTGGTGAACTTTTTTTTCAAATTTGGAAAATAATCATCTTTAGACTATTGGAATTTTGTATGTACCTACATACATATTGCAAAGATTTCATCGCACATTGCAAAGATTTCATCATCATTCATTTCACAGTTCTTACAGTACTTAATTAACTGTTTTTACCTTTCTACCAAAAACTAGAAGATATATATAATTTGCTCCGTTCCTCACGTCATCTTGAATTTGTAAATGGGTTAGTCAGGGAGAAGTTCGGCAAAATCTCAAACTGAATGAGGGCTAAATTTAATTATGCCATTGAGAGAAGGGAAACAGATTTTAATATTGAAAAAATACAGGCAACTTCGGTAATTGCATCTCAATTGTATCTCAATATGTTCCGACAGAATGAACAACAAAGAGAGTCTCGAGAGACAACGGAAAGAGCCACAAAGAATTTTAAAAACGGTTTATCAGGAGGAAATATATCAGCGTGTCCATTGTAGATTTCCACTCGGTCGGATTCTCTGAGAAGTTAATTTTATGAAACGAAGGAGTTCGTAACTCCGGTCTTGATCGAGAACTTGGGAGCGGACAAACTGACCGATTTTCACAAATCTATTAGAGCGTAATGAAACAAAGGCTCTAATATGTTCGGCTAATATTGAAGTTCGATTGCGAGAATTGCTCCGAGTCCTACATTTGCGAAGTGGAGATTTAATGTGGCCCACTAAAAAGCCTCAGAATCGCGACAAAAATACAAAAAAATAAGAGCAACTAAATTGAAGGGTTCTTTTCGTGCGAGAATTTTCTTTCTTATTTACAATTTTCATGTAGCTCTCATAATTAAAATTTCCGACGTGTAAATCAAGGTTTACTCTAATGTCACCGGTAAAATGGAAGTGTTACCATATTCCTCTTTGAAGGTTACGAGATAAAGTTTCTTGCAATCTGACACCGGAAAGAATGACGTAGAAATTCTAGGTTATAGTTTGTAGCATAAGTTAATAAAACTTTATATTTGCGAAAATTTCTATCGTGCTGAAATATGAAATGATCAAAATTCACTTGCATCTTTGTGCGATATTCATTTACGAAATGGGCGAAGAGCGAAAAATGTACGAAGCCTTCAACTGCTTCCATAGATAGTATAAATAAACATTTTTTATGATAATTTATTCCGAAGCCTTAAAAAATTCAAGGAGAAATCATATCAGGATTTTCCTTTTCAATCGTCTCCCAATTTAACTCAAGGTTTATAAATACTAGGAACGATTCTCTACCATCTTCTACTCGTGGTTTACGGTAAAATACTTCGAGGGTCAATGAGAATCATGAAATCTATCAATTTACAGGTATAAATGTTTCTCCGTCATATTCCTTATGTGGATAAATGTTTAAAAATCGCCAAAAATGTGGGTATATTTAATTCATCTAAACGGAAGAAAACAATGAAATTGCACGATGCCTTATGAAACAATAATCTAGATGTTTCAGACAAAGAAAGAACGGCACATACTAAAATAATAAATTATCTGACATCATGGGAGGAATATGTACAAAAATAGAAATTACTCTGCGGAGAAAGGAAAAGGAGAAAATCCGGGATGACCTCGGCAAAAAGCTGTACATCGTGATACGGCATGATTGCGACGTTCGATTAAAAGCCTTGAATGAAACAAAAATATTCGTGGCACATAGAATTTAAATTTTAGATTCACGTAAAAAAGACAGATTTTTACCTCTCAAGTTCGACAAATCTAAAGTCAGGAGAATACCAATGGTACCAAATATCAATTGACGATTGCGCACCGAAATATTACCGTAAGAAAAATATATATAACCGTGTCACGAAAGAGTTGCTAATAGCCCTAATATCTTCCTAACTTCTCTTTACTAGGAAATATTTTCATAAAAATTTTATGCTAACAATGAAATTAAGTCCGCGGAGGCGGTCGGGATATTGTGGGACCTAAATTTCATTCTTTCGAATGAAATCTAACAATGAAAGTTAAAAAATATTTTGGTAACTAGTAGCCTATAAAAGCTATGTTTTGCAAATTAATCAGACGATGTAGGACCTAATACACGAAATCATTACTTGAGTTTCCTTAATACGTTTTAGAGAAGAGTATCCACAAATGCCTTTTACACTTCAAATACTTTGGAGTTTATTTCCTCAGAGAGGCTAAAATTACGCAATATCTTCAGCTGTTAATGCAAAACATACAAATACTAGCAATAATGCTAAAACTTATCACTAGGCTTTATTCTATACGTTAACATATTCGTTATAGTAAATAAAAAGCACTAAAATTCTCAATATAGAAAGCACATTTACAGGATTGTAAATGATAAAAAAATATTCAGTTTTACAAAACATATTCCGGAGTTAATTAGGTTTTATTTAAGATATAAAATGCATGTTCTGCAATGAAATAAGACATTAAATAAAACAGTGCAATTAATAATACTGATTTTTACTCACCGTAAAATCTCTTCATTCGGTCATCAGCCTCATTGATGTCCATTGCTTGGTAACCCTGCACTTCTGTAGCCTCTCCTTCTCCCATTTCATAGCCATTAGGCATAGATGGTTGCTCTTCGCCAGCAGCCTTCCTATTGCCATCTTCTCTCTCCACGTGTTGTCCTAGAGCAGTGTTGACATAAAGCGGAGTCGATTCCGTTGGTGCATGAACCATCGGCTGCAGAATGGGAACTCCTCTGGATGGTGAAGGACCTGCTCCTGGAGATTCTATTCCACAATCCACACTTTCCATTGAATCTAAATCGGTTTCCATCCAAGTACTATGATGGCGTTTCTTTGCAGGGATTGGGCCAGCACCTTGGGAATTTAGAATGATTTTAAAATTTGGNGTTATAATTATATTTTGTACAAATCATAATGACATACGAGGTAGAAGAGAGGCCCACATGGGCCTAACCTCGCCAGTAAAGGGTCTATCTATCTATCTCTTAACTACTGCTATCATAAAATAATAATGAGATTTATAATAATAAACAGCAAATAAATCTGTTTCAATTGTGAAACCTTTTATGTCCAACGTTAAAAATAAGAGTATTACCCTAAAGATAATATGACAGACCATTTTTTAATATTTTTAATTTTCAAATAATCAATTGTCTTTTGAAGAGCATGTTCTCAATAACGCACAGGATGATCAGCGATGATGTTTCTACCATTCAATTCATTTAGGCCAGAGTTGGCTATATAAGGTATCCCTACAATGGAAAATAACCAAAGCCTTAAATAGGAGGTCAATGGTAAAGTAGACACTGCCTTTCCCTCCGTGCCAATAATGGGAATATCGCAGATATAACGAAACAAGATCTGCTAGGAGAGAGCGTGATCCAGTTTCTATACGAAGAGTTAGTTCAACTGATCATTCTGTACCACCCGCGCTCTGATAATTCCATCTATAATCCCAGGAAAACTTAACCAGTTATTTTATACACAATATTTTTAACACGTGTTGGGAGAAGCAACGGAAAGATAACAGTTTTGATACTCCGTGTGTTGCAGTGGGATAGAAATAGCAGTTAGCAGATGGCGTAGCAATGAGAATCCGTTAACACAAAAGCGCAGCGAGCGCGTTGCATTTCGGTAAAATCCGAGTCCGTCGCACATGAAATTAGTTCCGGCAACCCTTTAAGAACATGAACGGTATCATTGTACTGGGTTGAGAAAGATTTGCGCTCAGATAAACCGGATCTCTATTCAGACGGGTAGTGGAAGAAATTAAAACATTCCCCGGGTTCAACGCCGTCGGGTGTAACGCGGGTCAAAGGGAATACGTCAATTGGCAACGAGTTGTTGCCTGTTTCGTATGATATTCTGCTTTAATTTGCTATTTGAGCTTGGTTTCGAGATTTTACACACTGTAATTTTGCTTAGTTTAAGAAATTGTTGACTATTTCTACTCGTGTAAAAATTAGTCCGCCATTTACGGTTGTCAATTTTTGCGCGGTTGGTTTTATTTATTTATTTATTTAGTTCACCCTTACGGCGAGGTTAGGCCCAATGGGCCTCTCTTACACCTAACCTCTGAGTCACAGATATAAAAAATTACTCAAATAAATTCAACTTACAACTAACATATATGGCGAATTAATACAAATCTAAAAGTCCTAATATTATATAATGCTAAATATTAGGACTTTTAGATTTGTATTAATTTACCATATATGTTAGTTGTAAGTTGAATTTATTTGAGTAATTTTTTATATCTATGACTTTTATGTTGCTTTTATGATGCTGAGTAAAGTGACACCCTTATTATCGCGGTATAACTTGATCGGTTTAGTCCTACAAAGCAATAGATTCAAATGAAAGTGGAATTTAAGCATCTCTTGCAATACAATAACACAGCGATCGCTTTCAAGATTTTCAAGAAATTATGTGACTTTGAGAGGAACTCAAGTAACAGAACCGGCAATTTTCATTAATTTCACGGTAGGGTAATGATTATATCCATGGATTAGAGAAATTCGTTTTTGTTTTGAAATTCATTTTAATGCGTTCCTTTGGAGAAAGGATTGCATTGATGGTTTTGAAGAACATAGCAGTTCAACTTAGAAAAGCTTCCATTCATCACAGAAATATTAACAAGAAGTAACTTTATGCTGTGAAAACCAAGGTAGTACCGACAATACAAAAGTTGAATAAAAATATTCATTGAAAAATATATATACTAAATACTTATATTCTTACGCTTACATAGTACATCTAGTGTAACTTCTAGGCCTGTTTAATCTATCTTCAAACAAATAATTACAAATTCCTCCTCTTTATCTTTTCGCTTGGCTATATTCGCTTTACCTCTAGCATATATTCATAATTCATTTTCTAAAGTTATAAACAGAAATGCTTCGGAAAAGGTCATTTTCGACTCAAAAGTGAAGAAAAGAGTAATACATTTAAAGAAAGGTGATCAATAAATGGTCTTCAACCAAAAATGAGGATTTTAAGATGTATTCGATCACTTTATTGGAAAAAGCTACCCCTTTCAGTTTCCTCGGTTAATTCTCTCGGGAAAATGATGGGAAAGGGATTGGAGGAAAAATTAATAAAATGGATGGTTTCAAATTGAGCGTAATGGTTTAAGATTGGGTGATCAGGGAGGAAAGAACTCAGGGCGGAGATCAGAATGGGAATAAATAATTGATTAGCATTGATTGCATAAGATAATTGCTTTCGAAAGCTTTTAAACTCCATTCCAGTTTTTGCAAACTTCTCGAAGAGAAATTCTGACCAAACTTTACGAGACTATTTACGAGTTTCATTTTTACGCTTTTGTTTTTAACAACTAAACAGAACATTTCCGTGTTGAATGGCTAAAATTTATGCTAACTTAGGTCTTGAAAGATGGTATTGCAGAGTATTGTACGCTGTTGTAGCCCTTTAAAATGCTCCGAAAATGCGTTCTTTAAATATGAAAAAGGGAGTAAATTTTCGATCGGCAAGTTTGATCATTTTCAAATCTTATAAAGCAACTTTCTTTATAACTTTTCAGCAAAAATAATGCGCGTATTCGAAACACGGGTAGAAATATAGCAGAACATAAAGTTAAATTTTTCCAAACCCAACTGAAATTCTAAAGACCTTCAAGATACTCAAAGAAAATGACAAAAGATATCTTCTAACATAATAACAGTATTTTAAAGTTTAATCAACAAACAAGTTATCTAGGAAGAGATAAAAGCTGAATTTTCATCCTCGACCTTTGTTATGTTTCTGTGTAATGAAAGTCGTTAGACTAGTGGTAATCTCTAAGGTCGACTTACCAAAAGTAGGAAAATATAAGGGCCTACAGTAAACAGTATATTATAGAAGTAACTGTGGTGGTGAGGAAATTCATAACTAATAGGAACGGGTAACGTATTTTTTTGCAGAGTACAACTCGTTTTTTGTCACTATTTGTCAGTATCAGAAACTCAGAAATAATTTTAATTAATCATCATATTTTTTTCAGTAAGACTTATGATGAAAGTTACCCGTCGGAACTGGTTTCCATAATATATTCTGTAGGAAGAGTATGTCGGCTTTCCACATTCGCTAATAGACGCATATGTGTATGGTTAAACAAATCGACTCCTGAGACATACTTGATAGGTTTTAGAAGTAATTTTCTTTAGTTTAAACCTTAGCTATTACAATCAGTAGGATTCGCAGGTTATTCACACCTCCCTTCTGGTGGGTGTTTTCATGCTGGGGAAATTATTTCCTAAGCTCTTGACACAGGTGTTTTTCCCACACATAGTTTCTTCCTTTTTCTCTTTTTCACTGCTCTTTTCTTTCCTTATATTGAATTTAAATGGATTGGATGTAATAGGGGACTTGACAGTCCGCAATAAACTCTTCGTCATCCTCTTCTCTCGATATATAAATGACGTTTGAATAATAATATGTATAAATTTTACAACAACAAAAAACTCCTTATATTCAGGGGAGTAATCTGATGAGGGTACACGGGTAAGGAGGTGACACCACATCGCACAACACCGCAGTTCCATATACGAGCGTATATGGACTAGTAGAACTTTGATTCGGCGCCGATGGTTTGACCAAGTGGCACAGTTGGCTCTCATCTTTAGTAGGTAATCATAACGCTTGGCACGAGGGAAAGACTTATTGGAATGCAAAAAATATCGAAGATACGCAAAAACAAGCGATATTTTGAAGCCATGATGAATAAAAAAACAAAAAAAATCAGCCTCTTGACACGAGTAACCTTATTGGCAGCAGTATAAGCCATAACACCATCCACAGTTCACTCTAATGAAGCAATGGTCCATTAAAGCAGCGCTTCTCAACATTTATGGTCTTATGTCCCATTTTCCGTTTTTTTTAAGGTACCCAAGTCCCACCAAGGTGCTCCCAATTTAGACAATTCAATAATTGAAGAGCATTTCGCAAAGCTGTAAAACTCGCGGAGGATTTATTTGCATCGAGGCAAAAATATTTCAAAAATAAAATGCTAAAACGAATAAATTATAACGAAATCGACCCGCTCAATTCCTACCGTACAAAATTGTAAGTCCCACTGTGCTACTATTTGGGAAACATTGGATTGAAGGAAATGTTAGGTGAAAAAGATGTTTCCACTGGAATACATTTGGAAAACCAATAAACATAAGATTGATAATGCACGGGGATGGCCAAGATTTATTGAAATTATGATTCATTGTATTTCTTCAAATTTCTTCTCCGTTTATGTTGATTGTTGATCACGTATTTGCAAATATAATGTATCTAATTAGCATGTAATAAACTGTAAAATCTTGAAATAATATCCCCGAAACTTAACTAGAAGAAGTAGTTGTTAGAATTTTAGAATAGCCGAAATATATCCACGTTCTTGTATTATTTATAGACTAAATTTCTAGAATATACTCTGTAGACTACAAAAAGTAAATAAAAAAAAGATCTCTCATTCTTTACAGTAAATTATTTTTTAAATACATTGCAAAAAACAATTACGCTGTCACTACATCGTGAGAATTCGGCATTACGCATTAAAAACCGTTGTTTTGTTATCCTGTAGCTTATCGTTTTAATTTGAGATGTCCAAAATCAATAAATTAAAACGATTAGGAATGGAATAACAAGTGTGAAAAATAGCGACATGGCTGGGACTCGAACCCAGGTCTCCAACTTTCCGGGAATTTATTCTAACTTCTAATCTTCAGAATACCTGCCCGGAAAGTGGAAGACCTGGGTTCGAGTCCCAGTCATGTCGCTATTTTTCACACTTGGGATCAGCCGCAGGACTTTATCCTTATCCTGCAAAGTAATCAAACCTTTCCTTAATCCTTACGATTAGGAAAGCGACAATTTTTTTCAGCTTCCAAAGAAAATCAACGCGCATGGTTTAATTAAACATCGTCGCTGATTTCCCAATCAAAATTCTATTTTTTAAGAATTTAGAATAATTTTATATTTTTTGGACGCCTGCGTAACTTTCATATTCAATAAACCATTCACGAGGAGGAGAATTTACAAATATGTAACATTTGCGGAAAACGAACTTTATTTTTCATTGTGCTCCAATTCTGGTCGAATCGAGCGGTGAAAATAATTTTCGGAAATTTCCCAAAGCGCTTTGAAAGGGACAAAAAACCTCCCGCATGCATTTTTGATAAAATGCATAATTCAGAGCTTTCTGGATGGAAATTTGCTACAATGTTAGAGCGAGCATAACGAAAGCATTACCCTGGACCAGAATTCCAAGAACTGTGCGTTATCACTGCAGTGGTCTACCAGAAAGAAGTGTAAAAAATGTTTGAATGCAGAATCTAAATTTTTTATGTTAAACTTTGAAAGTAAGCAAAGTGGCGTAAGTAATTAAACTTCCTGTTTTGAGAGAAAATTTTCAATTTCAAGGGTCTATCGGATTAAAATTACACAAGAACAAAACTCAATTTTTTGAAAACCGAACAAGCTTTGACTAGCATAGAATAGGATATTTTTCACACTTCCATATTTAATAAATCTGAGAAAAAGTACAACACTAATTAAACAGATTAACACTAAAATTAAACAGAAGCAATTGCTCCGAGGAAACTTTTTATCATTGATGGGAAAAAAGCCAGACTCGGTAGGAAGTTAGATGTACTATTTCTACCGATATTTTAAACCAAATAAAATACACCGATATTTTTAACCAATTACACCCGATGGAAATGTTATAAATTATAGATATTCTCTACCTACGTCCATTAAGCGAAAGTTTAAAATGATGTTATGATAATAATAGTTTTTATGTTTCTCAAGTAATTCTAATTGGTCAAAATAGCGTTGAAAATGCTCTGGCTAGGCATATCAATTTTTAAACAGAATTCCGTTTGATAAATATTACAGTAAAAGTGCTGGGAGGAGACATTAATTTCATTTTGAATTTTGCGTAATATCTAAAATAATTACACAAAATTACCTTATCAAAATATAAAAGAAAATTAAAAATGATATTAATAATTGAGGGGTACTCCGGTTTGAAATTTATATTAGGAAAGTACCTGATGTACCGTAATAAAATACTCCTCAGCAAAGACTGAACAGATCCTAATTATGAATAGCAAAGTTCCTTTGAAGGGTGAATATGAATTTTGAATTGGGAAGAATCTCACAGCAGTCCGAAAAAATGTTATATTATCTAAATTACAATTTTAAAACTTGCAACATTAGAACTCGTTGAATAATAGTTATGTTTTTTATTGCTATGTTGTAATGGCAGATAAAAGGTTTTCTGTGTCCAAAATATAAAAGTAATTATTATTGATATGCATGGTCATCCACGTTATCACAAATATGACTTAACGCAAAGAGAAAACTGCTCGAATAAATACACGTGAAAGCACTCCCGAATTTAACAGCACTCATTCGCTCCATTCCTTATCTATGCATCGGCCTAAATGTTGATGCAACAGATACCAACAATTTATTACTTCTGATTCCTGGAAAATTTTCACGTTTCGCTAGACAATGTGACGTATACTTTAAACAAAAACGTTCTCATGTTGACAAGGATTATTTTCCGTCAGAACATAGCATGCAATGCACGTTGTGTCACCAATTCCGAGTAGGATCCGTCCGATAAACCACTGGAATGGAGCCAGCCTTTACAATGACATACTGGCCTCCCGATTGCAGATGAAACAAAATGTTTCTCATAGTTTCTCTCGTTCCAGAAAATGCGGACTGTGTAATCGGGTCGGAACCGGGCGATTTTTTTAGAGCACTCATGTGGAGATCAATCATTACTCATGGCACGTGAACCTTTTTTGACAAATAAGATGGCCAATTTAACGCAACACGAAAAAAATTGGAGAACAATTCTAGCTTCCAATCACAGAAATTTCTTTTGCTGTCGATATATGTCATTTTCTCGGATATAGAAGTGAAATGTATCTATTAGAAATTTACAGTAAATTTTTAGATTTAGATTTAGAATTGTATCCCGCAAGCCGCCAGTGGCGTATGGCAGGGGGTGTAATAACCTGATCTAAGAATCTGAGTAATCGTAATGATTTCTACAGAATATAGGTACACATTCTCTACAGACATGCTATAAGAAAAGAGTGCGGTTGTAAAAGAGATATTAAATCAGTTTAATCAGTTTCCAACATTAGTTTGGTACACATCCCTACAATATCTTTGCCAGATATGAGGAGTCAACATCAAAGAAATCATTTTGATATTTCCTCAAAGATATTCCAAAAATAATTCCCATTCAAGAGGTTATCAAGGGGTTTTCTTAATGGATTCTAGTTATAGTTGTTACATATTAGATAATCTACATCATAACGAATTAATACGTATCCATGTCACAAGTAATTCCCAACCCAAACACCTCCCAGTAACGAAACTTTGTTCAAATTATTTTTAGCTGTTTTTGTTCCTATGCTTTGAAGACACGGCAGCACTTACGAAATAGTAGCGAAATTATAAAAAAAACACTGTAGATATGGATACAACAGTTTAGTGCGACCGAGGTTGAGTGAATTTCATATTCTGGAAAAGTAATTTTTCCAAATAAAAGTTTTGCGTATTACTAAATTGCAAAATAATTTTTGGCTTCGACATTTTTGGTCGATGAATTGAAGAAAAAATGCGAAGAAAATTCAATATTTGAAGTTCACTATCATTCTCTCACAGATTCTCCATCAAGTTTCCTTCAATCATCGATGCTTTCTCATGATAAATAAACCTATCGCATCATCTCTCGTGCATTTCCGCCACACGTTTGATCAAACTTATACCATAAACTTTATTTCCTCCATCATCCGTTCAACGCCCTTGTATTCCCAAGACTAGCTGGTCTTCTCACACACCTCTTCATGTCACCCATTCCAACAACTGCATTCGGATTACTCACGCGTATCCCGTGACACACCCAAGTTTCGCTCCCATACAGCAAGGTGAGTTCATGCAAGCCTTTGCACACCGTCATCTTAACTTGCTTATTCAGTCCCTCACTTTTCGCGCACGTCAACGCGGTAACCACAGCTTTTTTCCTAGCTTTCGCACAGCAGAAGGGTGGAATCCTTTTACTCGAGGTCAACAGATCACACATAACATCACCTACTCAGTATTATTCACAAAGCAGTGCTTGTCAAGACAGGCATTGATATTAAAGCTAAGCCAAACATAATTCCACGTCATAAAATTCTCCTTGGCGAATTTTTATTATTTGAGAAGCTCCTAAATCTGAAATATGTTTCCAAATTACCATGTGATGTAAAGTGAGTATATAAGTACTCCTATCAACATATTAATTCTGCAAAATAACACCATAAATAAGATTCGTAAGAATTTATACCATACGAGGTATATTTATGTGCACCCCAATGAAGTAGAACTCAGTGAAGTATAATTTTGAGGTTCCTTTATATGATTTCTGCCTTACTGATACGATTTCTTCAACTTCAATCCTCGTGGAACTAAGCAGCATTTAAAAGTTAAATATATCGAATAGTTATTAAATTAAATAAATAATAAATGCCATAATCATAAAAGATACCCTAAAATTTATGAAGCGAATGAAAATTGAAACGAAATATATTGTGAAGTTTCACTATTTAAGAATCCAAAAGACACGTGAAAAGGAGACAGCTCCACAGAAAACTTTAGGAATATTAATTTAAAAAATCATGCGAAGATGCCCTCCAATTTGATACTTTTTGAGGGTATTCTATTTGGGAACGCCTTCGCTGACCACTTTCAGCACGAATTGTCCTTTGGATTTTCTAAGCCAGTGAAAATTCTCTAGTGTCATCAAATTCCCTATACAATGTGAAGCCTTATTTCCCACGGCTGCATTCTAAACCGCGACCTCTAAGGTAAGAATCAAGGCAGTCGGTGGTTAGTTCGGCGCTACAGGTAAATAAGTGGTTTCCACCGGACCTAAGGAATTTAATATCGCTAGACATAGGAGAGAAATTAGATACATCGTCGAGATTTTCTAACTCCTGAACATGTACGAATAAGTTGATTGATGAATGGTGGCTTATCTCAATGAAAGATTTTACTCACAATTGCAATTTTATGAAATCTTGAGCAAAATGGTAAAATGTACAAAAATGCAAAATTCAAAGGTTAATAATGAAATAATTGAGCAGCATTAATTTTTTTTATTCGTGTCCATAACTGAAGCTTGCTTGCTGAAGATTGCTTGCTATTTTACACAGTGGGAGAAGTAAAACTTAAGAATCGTATAGACTCAGTTACTTGAATTATAATGGATAAAGTAATTAAAAAGTTGTTAGTAATAATTAAATGCGTATTATTTATACAGAAAGGCACGTGACTGAATTAAAATAGATTGAAATATAAAAAAAATCATATTATCCACCAATTACACTATTTAAAACGATTTCAATAAATTTAAAATGAGCAACTATTCGTATGTATGTATTGGGGAATATCTATTACAAAGCAGCAAAAGGAGACCACATCCAAAAACGACGAAAAGGACTGCATAATATTTTAATTCAAACACATTATTTATTTCATAATTATAACAGATTATGGTTAGTGGAATATTATTTCAGAGAACTTTTTAAAGCTTACCGTTATAATTCTTTGTCTCTAGAAATTACAAGTATCAGTTCGATTTCACAGAGGTCGAAAAGAATCCACAAATATTCAGATTTATAGCTACGCAAAGATAATCGGTCTAAAATTGACGAATTTCTAATTTATACATTTTATAACGCATGATGAAGATTGAAAATAGAATTTTGCCTATACTTTAACAATATTCAGAGTTGTATATGAATAATGAAACGAAACGAATAAAAACGTTTATATTCTAATGTTTATGTACTTCATTATTTATTCGTAACGTCAACGAGTCTCGCTCACTTAAGCTAAAATTCCATTCCTGTTCGGCACCCTTGTGAAGAAGAAGAAATGTATTTCTCGAGAGAGAATGGAACCCTTGCAGAATTAACAGAATGCAGCAAAGAAACGTGTACGGGAAATAGGGGATTACAACTTCAGCGCACATCTCCCAGAGAGAAATCATTCCCCAGATCGAGAAACAAGACAAGCCTTTCAATCCATCTATTTCGAATCTCATTATCTCTTCGACGAAAAAATAAATTCATTCTTCGGAGCGAACGTAAACCTGGACCGGGTCTAGACTCTCCGGATATCTTCCGAATGTGATCCACTTTTACGTCGAGTGATGGCCAAAAGACTTGCCGGCCATCGAAACCGTCTTCGCTCCAACGAAGGCTTCGAAGAATTGATATCTTACGAATGGCACGTCTTCGATTAATCCGGGCGTTGCCGTGGCGAAATTCCTTTCTCGTTCCTCATGAAAGCTTATCGAGGCGTCGTTTTTCCGACGGAATCGTACAGCGTGGCAGAAACGGAGGAAATTATCAAGCGAGAAGTGGGCGAATCATCGCGGAGATGAGGTCTAATTTTGAAGATAGACGTTTCGGATTAATCGCGGAACAGGAAGGAACTATTCGCGGATGACAATGCTCCCGCTCTCTTTGCCAACGCAGGGCGTTAGACAGATGTCCTAAAAATATTACTCTCAAAGACTCGCCAGATGGCAGCAAATCGAAACGTATTGAGGTAGGGGAGGAGTGCAAATAAGAGATAAAAAATAATTAGCGAGCGCGAAATGAATGAGTTCGAATGCAAAAGCGCTGGAGTGCAATCCAAATACGGGAGTGGCGATTGCAATATAAGAAACTCATTTCCGAAAACGTTTCAGGGAATGGGAACAGAAACAATCGGAGAGGGACTGCAGGGATTGCTTTCATTAAAGTGAGAAATCGAAAGGTCAAATTACTGCCACTAGTATTACCCACGAAACAAGTTTTACCGTTCTGTTCAATTTTCCTTCAGAATGAGAAATTATCTCTTATTTTTATCCATAGTTGATTTCCTCTTTTCTGTAGATCCATATAATTATCATACATTATACATTTTTCGCTGTTATTAACAAGATTTGTTCCTAAATACGTAACAGTCCAGCTTGCCAATATCGCCGAAAAATCAGTTACATCAGTCGGGATCAATTTCTAACCAAAGTAAGCAAAATATTTCACGTTTGTCCCACTAAATTCATATTTTTTAAAACATATTAATTCTGCAAAATAACACCATAAATAAGATTCGTAAGAATTTATACCATACGAGGTATATTTATGTGCACCCCAATGAAGTAGAACTNTGTTTTCTTTAGAATTCTAGGTTCATATCTTTTATTTTTAACACTCGTAGTCCTATAAAATCAACTCGTTCTGGCCGTACTTCGTGGAAAGACATAATGAAATAAAGAAAAAGACTTGGTGATTTCCACAAGATATCTTGTGGAAATCACCAAGTCTTTTTCTTTATTTCATTATGTCTTTCCACGAAGTACGGCCAGAACGAGTTGATTTTATAGGACTACGAGTGTTAAAAATAAAAGATATGAACCTAGAATTCTAAAGAAAACATGATAAATTAATCTTGTCTAGCAAAATTTGGTGTCATTCCATATTATCGACGTAAAAATAAATTGAAAAGTACAATTTATTTCCAATGATTTCTTCATCGATAAGATACGATAACTAGCCGCACTCATTCTAGAGAAGATTAGAGGAAACGTCGAAGAAACAATAAAAGTAAGATTAATAATCAGCTAAACATCTCTAAATACTCTTTAAAAGAAAGTAATAGTAATAATTTAAAAGCCATTCGTAATATTGATGATGAAAGTCTGTTAACTGGTCTATTTACCTTGGAATTCTAATCAACTAGCTATTACATTGCGGACAAAGATAAACATAGTATGCACCCGCGAAGCTTCATGCTCCATTTCGATTTCGAGTCGGACAAAGTGCTTGGATTAACCGAGCCCAGTCCTTTAATTAATTCAAGATAAACAAGTTTGCCGGTGAACTGGTTTACAGGTATATATATCAAATGTTATAAACTGAGGCAACAATCACACTGCAGTGACAGCTTTCGATTGCATATCAATTTAAAATAAAACACGAACTGATTTTGCTAACCGGCTTATCAGTAAAATAGCCGTTTAAGATACTTGCGATACGGAAAAGGGTGTGCATTATTGCAGCAATGCTGTCATTGAAGGATGAGAGTGTCGGTAAAATGTTAGATGAGTTAGGATGGGAATCATTATCATCGAGAAGGAGGACATTTAGATTAGCGGGTGTATATAATGCGTGGAACTGTAAAGATGGTTGGGAGGAATTACGAGCGAGGTTTGATACTCCTAACTATAGAGGACGTGGCGATCATTCATTAAAAATAAAGGAACGGGAACAGAAAACCGATGTAGTGAAATACTCATTTATTAACAGGGGTATGAGGGAATGGAATGCTTTACCTGGAGGACTTCTCATCCCAATGCCTAAAAACATTACAATCTTCAAAGCAAAAATTAAAAGCTGCTAAATTCTATGTAGTTCTTATGTTGCATGCTCATTATGTAATTTATTTTAACTGAAGTCTCTTGAACTCGACTATGTATAACTTATATGTATATATGTGTGTAGACATTGCAAAATATGTGGGAAAATTATTTTCAACTTTATGTATATATGTTTATTCAGATCTATTGTATGTATGTATTTATTGGTTTTATAGAATGTGTACTGTCTGCGGGAGGTTTTTGGAGGGGTTTTCCTCCCGTCTTTGGGCGAATGCCGGACAGTTTGTACATTGTTTTTGCACCCCCTCAACCGTTGCCACCGGGTCCCACGACCTAATCGCGACGGATAATTCTTAAATAAATAAATAAAAATTTGATGATGATTATTTCTAACGTCTCATCTTTCGATTCCAATCCAATTAGGTGTTCAACTCATTTGGCATTTAATCCGATTAGAAAGTAAACACGCGATTCTCAGATAACTTAAGTAAGTTTGAAAGGAAATCATGTGCATGAATTCAAACCGATTTCCCGATGAGTGATTCCGACGTATTCTGGAGCAAATATTTTCTCCAGGAAAAAGTCTCAAGCCTGCGTCACACGATTCTCCCACGCTTTCATCGATAAAGATTTTCATTCCGGAATAAAACACGGCTTCGGATCGCTACGAGACACATGAGATCAGAGCTATTCTCTGATCAACCACGATGCAGATTTGGTCTCAAGAAACGGGAGTGGTGTTTACTGTGCTTCCCAGAGTCAGTGGCCGGGCAGTCAGGCGCCATAGACCGCAGTGAAAGGAAGAAGGGGATGAAATACTGGAGAAGGGAGAGGGGGGAGAGGAGCTAT
The DNA here is from genome assembly GCA_000376725.2 of Ladona fulva. Taxonomy (NCBI): domain Eukaryota; kingdom Metazoa; phylum Arthropoda; class Insecta; order Odonata; family Libellulidae; genus Ladona; species Ladona fulva. The sequence continues at coordinate 306,167 of KZ308186.1, read as the reverse complement.
GATGCGTTACTTCACATTCACATATATTCTGGGAAAAAAATGGACAGAAAATTAAGGAGACTTTGCGAAATAGCGAAGAAAATCCTACTCTTCTAGTTCATTTCGGAACTTAATCCTGTGTTTTGGTTCTCCTGGTTCTCCAAGGAATGAAGAGGGTTCTGAAGAGAAGTAGTGGCCTAAATTCCTTCGTATAAAAAAGTGATATTTGCGACCATATTACAATGAAGAAGCGGTAAGATATATAATATCATTGTACAATGTTGAAGATATAATACTATAATTCAATAAAGATAAATACGGATTAAATAATATGTAACAGAATTAAATTACTCTCAAAGACTCGCCAGATGGCAGCAAATCGAAACGTATTGAGGTAGGGGAGGAGTGCAAATAAGAGATAAAAAATAATTAGCGAGCGCGAAATGAATGAGTTCGAATGCAAAAGCGCTGGAGTGCAATCCAAATACGGGAGTGGCGATTGCAATATAAGAAACTCATTTCCGAAAACGTTTCAGGGAATGGGAACAGAAACAATCGGAGAGGGACTGCAGGGATTGCTTTCATTAAAGTGAGAAATCGAAAGGTCAAATTACTGCCACTAGTATTACCCACGAAACAAGTTTTACCGTTCTGTTCAATTTTCCTTCAGAATGAGAAATTATCTCTTATTTTTATCCATAGTTGATTTCCTCTTTTCTGTAGATCCATATAATTATCATACATTATACATTTTTCGCTGTTATTAACAAGATTTGTTCCTAAATACGTAACAGTCCAGCTTGCCAATATCGCCGAAAAATCAGTTACATCAGTCGGGATCAATTTCTAACCAAAGTAAGCAAAATATTTCACGTTTGTCCCACTAAATTCATATTTTTTAAAACATATTAATTCTGCAAAATAACACCATAAATAAGATTCGTAAGAATTTATACCATACGAGGTATATTTATGTGCACCCCAATGAAGTAGAACTNTTACAATGAAGAAGCGGTAAGATATATAATATCATTGTACAATGTTGAAGATATAATACTGTAATTCAATAAAGATAAATACGGATTAAATAATATGTAACAGAATTAAATAGCAAACCCGCAAGATTTTTCAGATAGTAAAGACAAATATTTAACGGACAGATTTTCACCAATGGTTATTGAGAATTGAAAACATTTTTCAAAGATGTTTGATTCTTTTAACAATTACTAAATTACTGTTTACTAAATAAGTAGGTGAAACTGGGCAAAATTAAATTTATTATCACTAATTAGAGGTTCGTTCTTTGCTAATATCAGCTATTGAAAGGATGCCTACGATTTTAAAGGTGGTAATATAATATGTGATTGATTTATAGATTACCAACGTCAAGAAACAAAATTTGGTTTTATTAAAGCTGAAGAAGACATCGGAGGAGATGGGAAAAGGGCCCTATATTTTTAGCGATGGAATGTTCTAGAATATCATATTTGAAGGAGAACATTTTACTCCTAAAATTTTTCCACGTAAATTGACTTCCTATATCGACCTAATGACAAGACTCATCGGGACATAACTACTACCTTCACTCCCTTTCCGAGAAATAAAATCCAGGAATACGGGCCACCTTAACCGCGTTTGCAACAAGCCCATTCGCGGAGAACACTTAGGCACTCATTTACAAAACGGGAAAAATTTAAACCCAGTTTTTGAAAAAGTTAACTTTCTCCACTCCAAGCCCACCCAAATCTCCTCACGTCTTCGAGGCTAAGAAACTCTCGGCTCCCCAAGGATAGTATTTTCATTCATATTTCGCATTTAAATTTCGTCTTTGATCTTTCTAATTGACTCCATTCATCCCGCTTCACGACTTTCCATAATACAACATCACGCTCCGGGTCAGGCAATGGGTCAACGATTACCGGAAGAAACAGTGAAAATTGAAGAAATAAAGACGCAAAGGAACGAAAAATAACGAGCCAGGGTATTACGGGTGTTCTGAAAGAGCGAGGGAAAGAAAAATACACTTCATTTTTGCGCCCGAGTGAAATGGCTGGATTAAACTTCTCGCTCGAGCCTTTTAAAGTTTTATGACCTTGTCGCCAGACCACCAACCCTCGATTTTACATTTTTATCTCCTTTTTTTCAATGGACCTCTCCACCTTCTCAAAAAGTCTGGTGGGAAAAAAAGGGATCGAAACAGGAGCATTAATCATTCTCCGCGCATTCAGCGTCGTATTTCCAAAAGCGCGATCCCAGAGGAGAAAGAAGCGGAAAGTTGAGGAGGTTTTCGAGGGAAAAAATACACGAAGGCGGAAAGAGGTTTTCCATGAAGGAACGGGAGATGTAGAGGTGAAGTGGGTGGATAAAGGGAAGAATAAAGGGTGAAAAGGAATGGTGTTGGAGTAGCAGAGAACGGTGGAGAACGGGTTGAGTGTTATAGGTTACCAAGAAAGAAAGGCGGGAGAAGAAAAAAATGTTGTCGAAAAGGACGGAACAGTTCGTTCTCGGATAGCTATTAGCGGGTTTCCTCGAGGAAAAAATCTTGCTAACTCCGCAATTTCGTCTTTCTGAGGACGATTAACTTTGTCTCTCTGAAGGCCATTATCCTTTGTTCTTCTGAAAGAATGCTCAACGATAGAGGCGCCTCGATAAATTGAAACTCTCGATCATCTGAGTTTCTGAATAAGTATGTGTACATCGTCCGACCTTTGATTATCAGCTTCGACTTATCCACTCTATATAAAAAACAGTCCACACATGTGCTGCTCTCTTACTTGATATGTATTCCTGTCGTCCTCGAACGGGCCAGGCTGAATATCTAAAGATCGTAGCTATATTAGATTTATCTTCACATCTTTCATGAATAACCCAGCTCACATTCACGATTAATCAGATGATGAGAATTAAGTACGTATGAAAATTACAAATAGTAGTGCAAATTTTACGATTTCAATATTAGTGTACACTTTATTTTTCTTAAACGTAAGTAATTATATTTAGCAACCCCCTTTGACTCCGCTGCTGCCTCTAATCGCATTTAAATTTTCAATAGACTTAGAAATAAATAGCACTTTAAACTTTTAATTTTTAACAAAAAAATCGAATCATTTATAGAGATTTCTTAATTTCGTAAAATATATTTTACAAATAAATTTTTAAATAACTCTTTCTCACATCGCCAATTAACCTCCAACTAAGATCGTGTATACTTTACGAGTTACTAACTAGATACAGAGAAGAAAACCAGCAAGAGATGGTTTTCCGTGGATAGTTTCAGCTTCATTCTTCAAAGTGACAACATGATGTAGGAAAACACCAACTTCGCTCAATAAATCACACCTGACTTGCAGCGATAAATAAGAAAGCAACTCGTGGGTAACTCAATGTTAAGCTAAAACGAAGCACATCCTGTGTTTTCATGGAAGCAAACGAGAATAACACCCAAGGCCATTGCAGTAATGCAAACAGGCAACACTTAGCTCTTTAAAACCAACACACATGGGTACTTACATTTCTTCGAAAAATGAGAGAAAAATCTTACGGCCTTAATTCGTTCGAGTTTTATGAAGCGAAAAACTGAGAGTAAACAAGCCCTGGTTAGGCAGGAAAAAGTTCCTACCGCAGGCAGTGGAGGCATAATAACGAAGAAGAGGGGACAAGAAAGAGGAGAGAGACAAAGACGAAATCTCTTTCGCGGTCCGCTTATTCTTCGTCTGACCGCAGGACACTTGAGCCACGGCAGTCTCGCTCGGCGTACCATGGAGGTTCAAAAGAAAATCTAAAAAGATACTGAGTTAACGGAAGGCGTAAGGTGATAGGCAACGAGGAGAAACGAGAGTGGCTAAATATCGTGGGATAAATGGTATGGATATGGCCTATTTCGCAGAGATTAACTCTTCCAAAGACGCCATGGTATCCGGATAGTTAGGCACCACCGCACTCCCAACTGACTGCGCAGTAGTCTACGAACTTACCTTGGGACACTTGACTACTAGGTACGAAAGTAACGAAACGTACGTACTTTTGTCACATTCTGAGACACCTATTCACCATTAAATTCCTTACCACCAGAATCAGAAGTTTGTAATTTTCTTGGAGATTTTTGTTGGGGATTCGAATAAAAATTAATCGACGATGTACAACTGATTTGTCACTTCTTTCCCAACATTGAGTAACCATTAATAGTGGCCCAATAATAAAAAATACGAGCACAGTTCCATTTCTCAATCTCAACACACTCTATAAGTTAATTTATGTTATATACATGCAATACTTAATATAGCATATTTAGTGCAAATCAATATAATCGTATGTCATTAAGAAAAGGCCGAAGGACCAATGGAACAAGGACATCAAACACCTAGGGTTAATATGGTAACGAGAAACCTAGAACAGAGAGAATTGGAAAACATCCGGCGTTTGATTGAAAATGGCTGATTATGATGAAGATGATTGTAGTGTAGTATACTTAAATAATTTGACGAGGTTACTTCCATAACTTATTACAACTTATGATCGAGATGTTGTCTTAAATCATCTCTAATCAGTTATTTCGATCTCGTGGTAAACTTTGGCGTTTTATTAAAATGACGAATTTTAAACCTATGCCTTTAATTTGATTCAAACGTAGAAAGAAACATGTAAAATGTCACCGGGAGGCATTTTATTACCGATGCCTTTTAGTAATTATGAGCTGAAAATCAGCAAGTTTTTACAGTCGACATTCCCGAGGGAAAAAAGGCACGAAAGATGAAAGTAAAGCGTTAAAATTCCCTTCCCAAAGGTACAATGCTACGTTAACTTCCGATTAATTATCACAGAAACATCTCTAAAACTTTCCCTTACCTCAAAATCATTTTAAAATATCCTTTCTCCACATTACCTTCGTTCTTTTCATGATTAAAAATGAATCAAAATTAAACGATATTGGGATTTATTCACTTTTCAGCTTTATTCACTTTTTCAAGCTAAAACTGCAATATATGCAAGAAAAATTTATGGTAGCAAGAACTAAAATTTTCAGCAGACACATTTTTAGCTGCCCCCTTGTATGTAAAGGAAACGTCAGCCAATTCTACTTCTGGGAATCGTAATGCATCCTGTCTGGTTCACAACAAGGATGTCTGTCTAGTTTTTGCATTATAGATATGGTCTCCGTCGTTTTTCACCGTTGCAATTTCAATGGGATGAAGTGATGGAAAATATTACAGTGATGTGAATCAAATTTTACTGGAACACAATATTAATCCATTCATTGAATTTTTCCTCGGCTTGAATAATTCAGATTAACCACAAATAACTGTGAATTACTCAGTTTACGTAAGATATTCTAATTTGAATATGACTATGATGTAAAACTTTCACTGCTACGGAAAAATAAATTATATTTCACGTTATGTATGAAACCTAAATGTTAAATTTCCACCTTATCGCTAAAAACTGCAATATATAATTCACCAAATTCATAGTACTTCAAAACGTTAGTCATTCGTGTAAGGGTCTGCGAGGAAAAATAAGTCAACGCTTTGTATCAGAAAATTTTAATTTTAATCTACAGAAACATTTCATGGGGGAGGGAGTTTGATCTCTTTAGAAACACGAACTAAAATTACGAACTTCCAACGTCACAACTTCCATTACAGAGGAGGAGAAATTAGTTCCATCTGATTTTCATGGTCCACTCGTAAGCACAGAGGAAACGAAGTTATTAGGGAATCAAGACGTCTCCTCCCGAAAAAGAACTTATCTTTCCGCAAAACTGTCTCACTTAAAAGGCCAACTGAGCGAGACCCTTCCTACAAAGGCTGGGGGGAATACCGAGGCAAATTAAAACGGTAATGTGATTAACATGCCTCCGGAGGAAATCGAGAAAAAGATTACAGGAAGTGGGAATCAGAGAATGGAAGCTATAAAGAGATCCGGAACTAACGAGGAGGTGGTTAGATATAATGGAGTAAGGATTGAATGAATAGAAAGAACTATGGAAGACGAGAACAAAAGTGAAACAACTATTACGTAATTATTCGCACCAATCAGGAGCTCCTCAACCGTAATTCTGCACGCATTTCCCCGTTTATTTTAGTTCAGCGTTCGGATGAAAGGTAATGCCGAGGGACCACGAAACGTTCTTTTCATGAATGGAAGCGTGGGAATTATTTCCTAAAGGTCAGAACGGACGTGGGATGTAAACGCGCCGAAATGTAAACAAGGAAAGGAAACTAAATTTATCGAATCGAATACCCTGAAATTCCATTATATTGGCGAATATATTTAGCAACCTTTCCATCGCTTCCATGCAGGAATAGCGTAATTCTAAATTTTTACCATCGACGGGATACGGCAGTTTCTGATTCGGAGTGACGCAAACAGCCCTTAGTCTGTCGTTAATTTACGATATTCTAATTTTTTTTTATGTTCACATCAAATGAGCTCTGAAAATGTTTATCTCATCGTTTAATGGAGATTTGTCAGGGATTAATTAAACTTCGAATACCAAATGTTATATTTTCTTGCTTATACGTGCGAAAATATCAAATGTACAATTGAATGGACATTGTCAGATTTATGTGAGAATATCTCTACAAATACTATTCTAGTCAATGGACTTACAAACAGAAAAACTCATGAAATGCTTCCCTAGAGATGAGTTTTGTCGATCATCCTACACTCAGAATTTCACACAAACGAAGAAATAATTCTTTCTTTCTTCATACGGGCAAACTGGTTAGATATATTTCTAAACGAGCAAATGAAAAAATAACACAAATAAGATTTACCAACATGGATTTATTCATGTAAAAAGCGGGTTTTCAATTTTAACGAAACAATGAAAAATTGATTCGGATTCTAATACTCCTTTATTCTAATTTCCCTTCTCCTTCGGTTAAAATGTAAGTTGTAATTACGCAATAAACTGACAACCAGGAAGAAAAATGTTTGCCGGTCTCAACGCATGAAGATAGATATCGATTTACCAATGGTAAGGTAACGAAAAACATTCTTCTAGTTATTTTAAAGCGATAGTAATTGATGCAGTGGTTAAAACTGAAATCTAACTCGGTGCAATGTATCCAGTTCCCTGCGGAAAACCATAGGTTCTCTCTGGTCTTGCGTGTTGTCTCTAGCCTTACATAGAGCAATGTGAGTAAAACCCGAAGGACGGGGGTAGATTTGACATAAACGAACATTGATTAAAAGCTAAAGTCAGGGGATGGTACGAGGGGAGATGGACGCGATCTTTACATTTATTACATCATTTTGATATCCGAATAAGCTCAGCTACGAATGACGAAAATTACACATCAAACGAACGTTACATATTTAATTGATTTTGCAATCTCATTTGTGCGTAAAGCGACGGAAAACTTGATTCATACCTTGACTTTCTAACAACAGTAGGTTCATTTGGCTTAATAGTCAATACGATTTCTTCTATTTCTTGGTAACTTACCCCACTTTTTATGACATTAAACTTAATTTTCACTTTGTCCTCCCGTTTGTGTTTCCCATCGCATTGTACCCTCAATTATTTTCTTTGCCAATCCCTCACCTCTCAGTATATGACTCTAACATTTCCTCTGTCGATTCTTCTTTACTTCAATTAAAACCCTCTTCCCAATCATCTCTAGAACCTCCGTGTTTGTTTTTCCACCCAACTTATTTTCTATTCTACGCTACACTCATACTTCAAAGGCCTCGAATCTCTGGTCGTCCTCTCTTCTTAAGGTCAAAAACACTGTCGGATGGTCATTGTTTTACTTCTTTTACAAAAGGTGATCGTTGGACTATTTTTAGCGTGAAACATATTCAATTTAATATTACATCAAAGAATTTTGAATAACTGATTTTGATAAGCAAGGAAACAAAATAAGTATTCATAACTTTAAAAGAAAATTACTGAACTTTTCGGTTGAATTGTTTCTTTGAGTGCTAAAATGCAGAACTAACGTACAGATACATGTGATTCGAAATACGGAAATGTACTACACGCGGAAACGTTTCATGCCGATTTCAAGTGAAACTTTTATTGTCTCGTCGGAAATCTCGTAAACGTGAGAGAAACTAAAAAATCCAAAACACCTTCCACAAAACCCTTATTTACACATTTTCCTTTCCAAAACAGAAACCGAGCCAATTATCCAAGTTTCGATAAATCGACCTCTAACCCCGCCTCCTCTTCTTCTCGAGCAATAAAAATTCCGCGGTACTTTTCCTCATTCTAGCAAGAAAGCAACTTTTCCATTAGGGAAAGATTTCACTGAGTAGGTGACGATCGTGGGTTCGAAGCAGGTGTAAAGAAGCTGCAGCTCGCGGAAGATGCCTTTTTGGTGAAACAGGAAGAAGCTGCGCTGGAAAAATAACGGAGCAAGGAAGGAGTCTCTCCTAAACGAGATCCCTGATTAGGAGAAAGTCGAAGGAAACCGCAGACTCGATATGAGTTTGTTTGACTGGAAGCCGACACATTGCCTAGATCGGGTGGTGAGAAATTACTCAATCGTCTACGGAACCGTCAATTATCGAACTCATATTCAGTCTCGAGGAAAAAGGTTTCATCTCGGGGAGAGAGCGTCGAGATGCTGAAAAGAAACGGGAAATGATGAAAGATGGCCTATCGTCTCTTCAACACCATCAACAGTTAGGTGGAGCAAAGAACTATTTAGCTTCAATTTGGACCTAAAAATAGCTCAAAATATCGATCTTCTTTTTACAGCGCGGAAAGTTATTAAGTCTTTTACGACCCCACGACTTTTTTCCGCGATGGAACTGTTTCGAACGGTAATATGAAAAGGCTACTCAAATTGGTATTTTGAGTGTAATCTCATTTTTGATGGGCGACAAAAAACTTTTAGTGAATAAGTTTCCGCAACTATCTTCTAATTTAATGTTCACGCAAGCCATTAGGTTGATTGAATCTTTAATGATCGGAAGTGTCTTTTTATGAAAATCGGATATAATGGTTACAGCCTATTTTAATGCATTATTCTTAAGCAGTGTTATTAATAGGATTTTTCATAAGGAAATCTTCCCATAATATATCGAGAGGATGACAGATTTAGCCGTTAATGTAACGGCTCGAAATAAACCTAGAAATTCTGCCTATAATTCAGCTACTTAATTTCTTGCGTTACTTAAACTAATTTCGTAAAGGTTATCGTAAGCGGACGAACTCTAGAATAAGTAATAATTTTACAATCTGACTATTTATAGGAGTAATATTACTGCAAAATTAATTAAATAATTCCTACGGTGATCAAGCGAAAAACTTCTAAAATTTTAACGTAATTAAATTACTTTCATGATAAATTTTGCATGACAGTTAAATTAAAATTATTTGATATTTTTAATATCACAATATAATGGTCTATCTATAATTCTAATTCTAGTTGTACAATAACGTCAGGGTAGAATAGTAGCTGTTTCATCTCTAATTGTGTAAAGGAGTTCATCATGCTAGAGGCCTACATTCTCCATGCATTTTGAATAAGAATGTAATTTTTATGCTGCTTTCACAATAGAAACTTTAAGAAACAATGGAAAAATATTTCAAATTGCTGTAAAAAATGTAACCAATGAACTGTTTAAAAAAGCGGCTTCCCATACAATTTTCAAGTTTTTTCAACTAAATTACAAATTCATTTACGAATCGATTTCAATTCAAATTCGTTTAAAAGAAGAATCAGTATTCGCTGTGGGAAAGAGCAATTTATTTCCCAGGTCATTTGACTATTAAAAATTTGGAAATATGCAGTATGTGGGAACTTTTCGGAGAGTGTTCAACACCAACATCAGAGTTAATACTTGTCACAAAACGATACCGATAATTTGATTTATATATTTTAGGCAACAAGAATAAAATATTTCCGTAATTTTACATATATGCAATACGGTGGGGAGTAAGAACATGCCATCGGACACTGTCTACTTAAAACTTTTGAGTTCAATACACTTAGTGGAGGTGGAAACAGAAGATAAAATAGTTTCATTCTGGGCTAGATAAGTGGGTGAGAAGAGGGAGAGAACACTGAATAGGAAAAAAAGAAGCTGGGCACGAAAAATCGTCCGTTATAATCTGGATCAAAGAGGGGCAAAAGAAATTGCAGCTATCGAAGCGGAAAGAGAGGTAAGAATTTCAGTATTGATATCCTCTGAGTAGCCGCAAAAGGAATCGTGATCACGATTCCCCTGTCATGAGGATTAAAAGCGTTTCGCTGTCGAAAGTGCATTAGTTTTAGTGCCTTCAGAAAAACATAAATCGGAGAAAGCGCAGAGTGCGTTGAAAATCTGACCCCTTACTTTGCTGACACTGCACGGGGCACAGTTGAACGGCTCGTAAAATTGGTGTAATCGCGGAATCGGAAATCGTAAAATTCGAGTTCTTTTTTCGGTTTCCAACGTGAGGAATAACGGTCGACGTCTGTGTGTACGTCGGACCGGAAAGTGGGACATCGTGGAAGATGGGGACTTCGGTCCCTAAGGTTTTTGGCACAAACCAGAAATATATGTATTTTTCTCTTGGACGGGGTATGAATGAAATGGGATCCTGAGCCCCACTTCCGATCGAAAAAAAATCCTCCGCTTCGTTGCTAAGGTAAGCAAAAGGAACGTCTGAAGGTTGAGAGAAGGGGATGGCGACGATCGCACGAACTGCTCATGCATTTCTTACGTCGAACGAAATCGCGGTTGGGCAGGAAAATGAACTTTCGAATATGGCCGCGTGCGCTCCCTCACAGATGAAAACCTCAATCATTTCGTAGGTATGGGAATAAAAGGAGTAAAAACGAAATTCCTATGGCGCAACGGTAACACGTGGACGCCGTAAGAAAGACGTAATGGAAATTCAGCAACATTTTTATTAAACAGCTCGAGCTCCACTATGAATTACTGGTAAAGTCAACCACTAGAAACAGTGGGTGAAGACGTTTTCTCATGTAGTAAATATGTTAAGTTGCAAACGATGATACAATTTCTATGAAAAAGACTTTAAAACTATTGATTTAAGCAAAAAAGTTTTCTTTTACGCGAGTAGGGATACTTCTCAATCTGCGTACGTCAGTTGATGAGAGGAAATGGACTTAGAAAATCACTTCTTCGAAAAAAATTACCTTTTATTTTGTGCTATTCAAATATTCTTTTGCAAAGCAATGTGAAACTGGTTTCTTTATCGGTTCTTGACTTTTCATTACATTATTTGATACATCAATACTCCATCATACTAAAATCGACAAGTTCTGTTCTTCCAAATTGTACTGACAGAATACTTCACCATAATTTATGTCCTAGAATTAATATTATAAGAGTAAAACATGCTTTTTTATCAAATTACACTAAATTAATAGAAAGATCGATTGAGATAAATACATTCCGGTAAACAATGAATATAACGATTAAAATACAAAACACGAGTGCACTTGTCAAGACAGTTATTTGAAATACTTGAATAATTATTTCTTTACAGAAGTCGAAACGTATTTAAAGTTCTTCTGATTAATTCCTTCCGTAAATATATCATTGATATTGAAATTAATCTCAGAATCACCGAGCAAACCGATCAATCTGAAGCTCAAACACCATGGACTCAGCTATTTATATTACAGATAATATTTTCATTGAACAAATAATGACTTACATCATTTTTCTTCCCTCTACTTTTTCGCTATGAATACGAGGAAGACATTAGTATTATTCAAAGGAAAAAATCTTTCGCTATGTTGATATAATTTATCAGACTTTTTCATTTGATGAAACAGCAGGCATTTATAAGTTGATAAGTCATGAAATGCCTCCCTCTTCTAGAAAAATATTAATAAGGTAACAATTACATCTAATGTTATGTAAGCAATCTAAATCAAGAGCTGAAGATGTTTTAGTTAATAGGTGATCGCATAAATAAGTCAAACCACCCTATTACATAGTTAAAAAATTGTTACGGTTTGTTTTCCGGAGCCATTTTAGATCTTGATATAAAGATAGTTATAGGCAGAGAATTTCAAAACTGTCGCACGTAAACGCGAGCAGAAACGAATTTCAATCGACATCATCGGCTGAAATTTTGAGGGTAGAAGAAAACTTCAATAGTTCCTGGTAAGAACAGTCCATCCCCTTTAAAAAGGCGGATAAAACTTTCTCTAGAAAGCAAGTACGAGTACATACGTTCATTCCGAGGGAGCTAAACTAATTCCTAACTCGGGAAGGCAGAAAAGTCTTTCTACTTTCACCCGCGCTTTGACGGGATTTCCGTGCGCGAAGGATTCCGTGAGACACGTCCGCGGCTCTAACTTGAAGGTCAACACCCCCGCGAAACAGAAAAAGAGGCGAAAAGCAACGGAATTCCACGGTTTTTCCGACGCGGAAAACGAAGGGATAAAAAAATCCATTTCGGCGCCTGGGTTTACGGGAAACGGAAGATCCTCGCCGTATGACGGATGCTTAAAAATCTAAAAATTTCTCGTGAATGGGATGATGCGAAGCCAATGGCAGGAGCGACCAAGGACAGACTCCGGCCGAAAAGAAGCGGCTTAACCTTGGAGACACCTTCCAGTACGTTCTTACCAAGTCCCATTATAATCTTAATTCGTTAAATTATGGTTGCAAATGTCACAGGGAAAATTATGAAGGAAGAAAAATGGATTTTATGCTGCAGGAATTTTGCAACTAGAAAATTCATAGCTGAAATTTCGTTACTCGATGATAATCGCACGTCCGATGATTGTAATTGAAAAATTTAACGAAAGGATTAATTAGCCAAAGTTTAACTTTCCTTGTGTAACTATAAGTGGAAGAGGAATTTTGAACGTGTTTTGAATCCTTAATCGTAGTTTTATCGATTTCATTTTCATTTTTAACGCAACGAATACCATACTCATGTGAGATACGATTAATTCTAAATCTTAGAAAATCTTGATTCGTAATGACTGTTTCTTTTTAAGCTCTGAAACTATTACAAACAAGACTTTCAAACTTTCTCGTCTACATCGAGATTTATTAATTAATCGACAGAAGACACATGATCTCGAAGATCTCAAGTGGACATCTCGGAAATCAGAAGTATTGTGACTGCATCGATCAAGCTGGAAAACGAGATATAGCTAACCACGTAAGAATTTATGTTGACTCGTGATGTGATACAAAAAAACGAGATTTTGATTACTCGATGATTGCGAGGAAAATGTCGACGTTGAGGCAGTACTGCAAAACCTGTATCATGACATAAGCCGAAATACTAGCTTACCCCTTTTCCATTTCCTCAAGACATCCCTCTAGTTATAAATAGCTGAAACAGCAGGCAAATAGAAAACGTACGCGATTAAAAAGAAGAATTCTGAGAGGTGAAAAAAACTATGGAATGCGCTGATCATCAAAATGCACTACGTTCATGAGACGACTTCAAAATACCTCACTCGCAAAAACTTGCCATGGCGTGAATTCCTTCAAAACTCAAGCGCTTGAAACGATGAAATATTTTAACGCACAATGAAATGTAGCAGCAGTAAAGGGAATTCATAAAACATCATTAATGCATAGTTTGTATAACTGGATCCACCATGGTCCACGAAAGATATAAATATTAATGGAACTGTCAAAAGGGTTTCCTCACCAAAAATTCAACCTATAAGAGTGGAAAACTGTGTTTGATTTGGAAAAATCTTCAGGAGAATCAGTTACTCATCGTTAGATGAACCAGTAAATCAATCTCCATTCTTAAAGCTTTTGGATTGAGGTCTAAGCGTAAATGACGCTGTCAGCTAATTAGATGGACATTAAAAAGGATTTATATTTAATACATAAATTAACAACCGAGATACACCGGAAGTTTCAAAGTTTTAAAGCGATTATAAAGCTTAATTTTCATATAAAAATGTTCGGATTAATGCGCCCGACAAAATCAATTTCGTTAAAGAATTAAGAAACTAAATTAAACTAATGGCTTCATCGTGGAGGTCTTTTGTTTCGTGGAATATCATTCCCTCAATGAGAACACTTGATGGCAAGGTTAATCCACAGCCTTTCTAAGCCCTTGCGTCCTTACGTAAACTTTTTAAATGAGCTAATATCGATCAAATTGATACGGCCCCAAGTGCCGATAATTTAGACCCCCTCAAAAAGCGTTACTCTCCGAATCGATCAGACACTTGATGAGACGAAGGGGCTTACGGCTAGGACCATGCGTATCCTTTGGGATGCCGGGAGAATCAAGGCGAAAGGTAGTAAGTGTTCTGTTTCTTTTCCCAAGCTCAGCCGCCCAAGAGAAATACTTCTTGGAAGGGAGCTCTATGGCTTCTTACGTAAGGAAAAGCAACATGGCTTAGACCGCCCCGTGTCGGAGCGTTAAGAAGTCGCAGCTTTAGACACTTCAGTCTTGCTGAGTTGGTTCTACACGACCGCAAGTCCATCCTTCGGTTTGTAACTACGGATGGAAACGAACAATCACCGATCGCAAGGACGCTTCAAACAAGAAGCGGCGGTTAGAGGCCGAAGTTCAAACAACTCGCGCAACGGAAATCCTAAGGAGCTTCATCCAGTAAATAATCTCGACAACCAAGCTGTATCAGTACCCTAAAGAGTAAGTACTGCAGAGGGAATACGATAAAGTACGCGAACAATACAGTGGTGTAATTGATTTAAATGAAATCGCCTTGTTTTCAGTTTACACCACAGATGAATTACAACTTAAGATCCATTCAACCCTTATTTATGCCTAGTCCTAGCAAGACAGGAGAAAGTTCCCGATTGTTTTACCTGCAGCGACACTTAGGAAAAGATTGTTTTGAACCAAAAACAACTGCAAATCGCTATAAAAACAAAGTTTGTGGCACTTAACAAGCTGTTTTCCGCTATAAAATTTTATGGGAAAGGTATTCGCTAATTCTTCGGGAATAAACGTGACAGGTTTAAACGCTAATAGACACGTTTTTTCCAGGATATCAGCGAAAGCTTCGTAGAAAAAAAGAAATTGAAAAGACATGGAAGCGAAGGAAATTAGTGAAAGCTTTACGAGACTTTAAAAGCCACAGACGCGGACAGACACGATGCGGCTGGCAGCGAAGTCGCGAAAGAATCGCGCACACAAACTGACAAGACAAAGACTTCATCTTCGTGGGAAAGCGTACGGAAAAAACATCGCGGAGAGCAAAAAGACGCGGGGAATGGTATTTACCTGACCAGCAGCTGGCGCATATCAATCCGACCTTCCCTCCCATCGCTGGAAAGCAGGAGCATGAGGACGGAGTGGAGGGACATGAACAGAGATTCAAGTCCCGTGGACGTTGTGGTCCAGGCACTTTGCAATCCTCTCCGTAAACAACCGGGGGATAAGGGAAGAGACCTTCCCTCTTTCTCCCTTATATATTCCTCGCTGAGACGCTTCTTACGGGTTATAACGACCCTTCACGACTTGGAGGGAGGTTCAGAGGCGTGCAGTGAGGTTCAAACTTCGGGGAAGAGGACACGGACTCGCGAGGCGGAAAGCGCAGACACCAAGTCGGGGAACGTGGTTACCGGAGGGCCTCAACTGCACGGAGTGAAGTCGACGACGAGGATACCCCTCGGCCCTCCCACCTCTCCCCCTACCCCTCTCTCTGTTTACCCCTCAAAGAAACCGCACCCTTCCCCTTTTACACTCCGTTCAAACGCAAACCGCTCATCTACCTCCCTCCCTCGCACGGGGAGATTCCCACCCCCTCTCGCGAGAGACGGAAAAAGTTGGAGTGAGGGAATTGTACGAGCCTGCGCGTTATCCGACGGACGGTGCGGGGGCCGGGGGAGGGGAACTTTTGGCATCGGAAAGAGTTCCGGATCGCACCGTGAAAAAGGACTTTTTTTCGGAACGCATCTTTTTGTTGAGAGCTTTCAGTGTTTTTTTTATCCGTTACAGACGGTTGGGAGAGAGTTGTTAAACGCGTGGGAGGATACCGGCGGGTTTTGCATCGCGATCTTCTCTTTTTCGTTCTTTTCGGATTTGTCGCGGTTTCCGGAGTCTGCGGAGCGTTTATCTCTCTTTTTTTCTCGAGGACTCCTAAGTTGAATTGCATTCCTCGGAAGGGCGTTGTAATTCCCGTCATTCCAAATCGAGAGGGTGCGAATCCAAATGTGGGGACGGCTGGAGTCGAAAACGTTGCTGGTTCATATCGAACGGTCAAAAAGTTAAAAAAATGCGTCTCGCCGAAATTACTTTCCGGAAAAGGATTTGCGTCTCCATACGTGATAGCAACGGCGTGAATGGAAGTACGGTCTAGGTTATCTGACGAGATGGTGGCTGAGGGAACCCCGAACAGTCATTAACTCGGAGAAACAGAAGCTTAACGTGAATCATTTGCATTGAAACGAGATATTACTATGCTCTGCCAAAGCGTGATGTACATATAATTACATACATTCGAGAGTGAGAGAAAAAATAGACTCAGCGTGAGATTACAATACTGCAAAATCTTTATCTTCAGGAATGGTTTAGTGATGCATATAAAACGTAATTAGAATTAGATCCGGTAGAAATAGGCCTGGGAGTAGGAAAAAATGTGACAAAACAAGAAAAACTAATCAGCGTGGACATTAATGGCATTTTAAGGGAAAATAGTTCTGCGAATACCAGAACACATAAAGATTAAACATACAGCCGACTTTCAATTTTTCGTCTTAGCTGGTAAAACTAATTCGGAACAGCCAACACTCAACATCGTATAGTGATAAAACTCATTCAACTGGGGCCCGAATAATCAGGATGGAATACAAAATGACTAAATGACAAAATGACTAGTCGTTGAGATACGGACCGGCAGTTTCGAAATTCAGTGATAAGTATTTAGCAAACCCGTCTTGAATTACGGTCCTGGAAAAGGCCTGAATTGGAATACATGAAAATCGGATTGAAGGAAATCAAAAAGGTGATGCAAATCGAAGAGACGCGGCTCAAAGCAAAGAGAATTGGAAAAGCTGTCAGCTGAGAAGAAATATTTTATAAGGGCTATGAGGGTGCGATTTCAATACCAAATTGTAGGATCGATAGGTACTGAGTTCGATACATCGAGACTTGAGAACGACACTGATCGAACCCGTACTATAAGGAGGAGGAGCAGAAGGAGAAAATTAACTTTCGAGCGTCAAAGCTCGTGCCGCAAAATTCGATGGAAATGTTTTCCTGTAACCTTTCGTAAAAATATTACTTTTCCTGCACCTACCGATGAGATAATGAGATTCTGAATAAGCTGAATGATATTCAAAGAAAAAGTAAAAGTTCTCATCAATGGAAAACGTATGATATAGCTTTCATTTTTAAGACAGGCGGTGTTTGTAGGCTCTATGTGATGAAGACCGATGTTGCGTAGCACTAATTACAATAATTTTATGTCTGACCAAGAAAGCGATGATAGATTACATCTGTATTGACCATTTTTTTTCGATTAAAGAAAAATGTTGCATTGTATGTACCATGTACCTACACAGAAACTTCCTTTTTCAAATGTAAAATTTCATGACATGAAATTAGCTGATAAAAATTGAATGATATTATTATCTCAAATAGACAATAGCAAAAATGTGGAATAAATTACAGGAAGAAGAAAAGATTACAAATTTAACAATATGAACAAGAAAATCTTTTCGGTCGATTTCCTCATTATGGTATTGACTAGCACGAACTACCTTCCTTGAATACTGAGAATCATTAAAAAGAAATAACGAGATAAATGCATTTCATCCGTATGAAGTTCTTAGCACTTACTACTCTAGCAGTATCGCCAGCGCGGTACCTGCACCGCTGTGATCTTGTGAGTGCTCCTCCACAGTTTTAACACAGGCGCTAATTGACTGCGGCCTAAAGTGAGGATCGATGTCCGTCGATTTGAACCGTTATAAAGGAACGATTACTCCCGCCAACGCCCTTCAAAACGAAACGATAAGGATCTGCGGAAAGACGTGTATTTTGCGAGAGGCGATCATCGCTGTAACCCAGGGCCGTAGCCGCTGATGACGGCATTCGGGTCTTACGCGGGCGATACATGAAGGCGATATTCTAACGAATGAGTCATCTACATCGGATATAAAGCGATGGACGAAGTCGATAGATAGGGAAGGGACCAAAGGGAAAGAGGGCGGATTCATAGCTTAACCATCCAGACTTCCAGGCATTAGGCCACGGTGAAAAGGAGCTTCGAAGGCGACGAAATCACACCCAAGGAACATAATGCGCCAGCAAACACTTAAATACGTTATGTACATCTTACTTTCAAAGTTTGTTTACCTTATAAAAATGCAACTCGCCGGAAGAGTTGACGAAATACTCTTAATGGCAAGACCGCGCGAGTCGTAAAGTTGAACAGAACGAACGGTTTGTGATGCCGAGACATTCCGTCACGTTTCTATCGTTATAAACATACAAAGCTGGCGTTCGAGTTGTTTAGAAACTACCATGCGAACTAGCCGTGTGAAAGCCGAATAATTTCTGTGATAGAGCAAATAAAAGAGGATGAATGACTAGGTACGGCTATTCGATAATATCGAAGTAAACTTTAAACTTTCAATCTTGCATTTATAAACAAGCTAGGTCAATTTTTCATAACATTTTCCATCAAGGGAATTACGGCAACATATGTTCACATTCCGTGTCTTACATTTCCGAAAATGTTGGTCAACGCTAGAAAGTAAATGTGTTGACAATTACACAGCACTTGATTGAAAATCACGATCTCATCTAACATAATTGAAAATTTTATGCCCAACAATGAGTAATGGATCTCGCTCATGAAAGTGGAGCTAACGGAATATCTCTTGGACGGACCGATAACTTATACAAGGATGAAGTTCACGAGCGATATCGTAAACAAGGAAGAAACTCTCGAAGTACTTAACTCCTCTTCAACGTCCCTCAACCTACAGCGAATTCCAACGGGGAGGAAAAAGAATAAAAAATAACGTTTCGCAAACGATAATGACATCCCTATGTGAAGAACGCAGAGAAGTTGACGTGAGGTGCATTTCACGTCTCGCGAAGCGACCTGAGCGAAAGAAAAGAAAAAGAACAGACATGGATAGATGCAAACAAAGACTCGAGCGAGGGTGAAAATAAGGGGAAAAAGACCGAATGGGGGAAAAGGTGGGAAGAAGCTGGAACAAGTGGGGTCCTCGAACGTTACGCTGAGGGACTCCTACCATAGGGATAGAAACAGTGGCGGAACTATTCGTAGTAGGAGTAGTAGCGGGAATCGATCGAAGTGGCACACTGACTCACGCTGAATCTGACCCCTCCAAACCGTCTCCCCTCCCATCGACGCCCCCCCACACCCACGAATCTTCCCCCCAATTTTCAAGCGTGCACTTGCCTCTCCGAACCGCACGGATAGTAAAACATCCCTTCGGTTTTTTAGCCACTTTTATCCCTCTCTCCTCTCCTCACGACAACCCGTGCTCACCACTCGAAAACATGAAAAACTGACGAAAAAAAGGCCGCCCGTGACGTTGCATCCGACCGCCGAAATGAATTACTCTGTTTACCTTTCGAACCGCAATGGTTAATGTAAGAGCGTCCCCATGACGGAATAAGGCCGAGCTAGCGAGAGCGTTAGGGTATTCACGAGGGTGTGTTTTGGCATGTGTGCGTGCATGTATGTTTACCACTGAAAGTATAGAAGTATGTAAAGTGAGTTCGGGAAGACCTCGAGAGGTAAGATGGAGGAGCTAATCGAGGTGAGATCCCATTACGTCAATCTCCGAAAATGGGCTTCGCGGTTTCATGAATAGTAAATTATATCAAACAGCATTGGATGGGATCTTTCGGGTAAAAATGAGATCATCTCAGCATGTCCCAATGCAAGGGAAAATATGAGGAAGAGTGCCTTTTAAGATCCGCGAGACTTCAGTTCACCAAATACGAAAATTGATTACGCCGAAAGATAATCTTCATTCGATTAAATGGCTGAGAAATAAAAGATTTTGTTTATTGAAAAAACAAATCTATGAATGTAGAAACAGAATGCACGTCCTTAAATGGGCTACGCAAGTTAAATGGAATCGATTTTCTTTATGAAAATACGAGTAGTTTTCCTGTGTAGCTCTCAAATGTGAATATCCTATGTGGCAACGATTTAATGAGAAATATTTTCTGATTATATATGCAAACACTTACATGTAAACAAAAGTAAAAAAATAATAATCTCATAGATAATAAGTAAAAGCATTAGAGCTTCGTAACAGTGTAGGAATGCGGAATGCCTTGATATCTACATTGGATAAACATAAACACGCCTATTTCAAAACATCACTCGCTGATAACTGCACGCTCAATGTTAAGGTCAATGACTTTCCGATGAGATTTTCAGACATCGAAGCAGGGCGACTTATTTCACCTCGCAGAATATTCTAAACGAATAAATAAAAATACAAAATTCTCAAACGTAAATTTATTTATATAAATCTAAACATAAATAGGACGATTGCACATTTCTTTGGACGAAGCAACCTACCAAAACGGGTCGCACCGTAAATGGTAAAAAACTTTAAAAAGTTCATCTTCTGTTTGTCTATCTCCTCTCCCCCATAATCTGCCACTGGCGTTCGGATGTTACTAAATCTTAAAGATTCAGCTCCCAAAAGAGTCGTCCGTGTTTTCCTAAAGTTTCAAGAAAAAAAAAGAAACGAAATGCATATTAAAGGAACTGGTATGCTCAACACAGTTTTTCGCTTACTTATAATTAATGCACATATCCGAGAGAAAATAATAGTGATACAGCGCAGTCATTTCCTTCGAAGAACTTCAGAGATACGCGGGTACCAAAGAGGAAACATTAGGTGGTTTGGAGAAGGCCTCAATCACGGAACTTTTCCTTGCAGTGAGCCTCTAAATGGCATCACAATTCCATGTAAGTGCATACGCAAAAATTTTCCGTTTTCCGATTCAAATCTCCAACATTCGAGGTTCTTTATGTGACAGGGTAAATGCCCCTGGAACTTCCTTTAATAACGGATTCTTTTCCTAGATGCTCTTCCTTCGGACGAAGATGCTGGGTCCCCATCCTTTATCGCACTTATTCCGAAAAACGGAAATTTCGAATCATACGATTGGAATCCTAACGGAGGGTAATTCTTTTCCGGGATGAATCGAAAAACTGTGTCAGATATGCTGGAGCCAATAAAGGTCGATGACATTTGCGGCGATATTATTTGGAATACATTATAAACGGAGAATCCCATCGCACTTAGCATTTTGAGGCAGAAACTGTAAATCAGTAAGTATTCGAAGGAAACGCCTCGAAGCTTAGCATCGCACGTAGCGTTTTCCTTCGGGATAAATGAATACCATTATCTATCCGGAAAAAACTGAAATATTAGAACGTACATGCAACATTCATATTCTCCAGTTTCTAACGTTTGAGAGTGATCCTGAGAATTAACTAAAACTGGCAAGGACACAAGTAAAACTACTCCTACACTTAGCATGCATTCTTTCAAATGTGATTAATAATTTTTTAATACGATGCCGATTGAGGTTGAATATTACGAAGTTCATATCTTCCAGTTGAAAAAACCACTTATCCCATATGAAAAAACAACATTTCCTCACAAAATGTGAAAATTAAGCGAGCAAGAATTGCAAAATATCGTGCGTAATAGGCTATCCACAACAAAATCTAATTATTCGCTATTTAAAGTATTTATCGACATTAATATTGAGTAAAGTAATGAGCGGGTTCAACAATTAGGCTCACTCCAGCCAGAACACAAAAGTAATTTTCAGCTCATGAATTCTAACAAAGAAATAGTTTACTTGGCCTACTGAATTACCAACTCCTATCAATTTTACCAATCATATCTCTCCTACTGTATCTATACGTATAAGAAACGACATTATGCTATTCAATGTTTGAATATCAACTGAGTGCCAAAGGAGTACCCACTGCTTGTACCATTCGTGCTTTCATAAGAGATCCATTCCCGAGATTCCGAGAATTGTTATGAATTCGGGAATATAAGCGAATAAAAATTAAAAGCCCTCCGACCCAGAAAAGCAGTTAACCAGTAATCTATTTGCTCGATATTTGGTCCTAGGCCACAAAAATCCATGAATTAATTTAACTTTACAGAAAGATTTACGACCAAAACGTCAACTTTTCAAATGACTTTGTAGCAAACAAATTGAAGCTTATCTTACTATTGCATTCTCTAGCCCGGAAAAGGAATAAATATTTTTAATTGATATAAAAGGTTTATTTAAATTCGCCTGAAGCAGCTGAATTCATTTTTATATATGATAAATTGCCTTCTTTCCACAAGAAAATGTAAAAGATATATGAAATAAGCGATTTATAAATAAAAATTGCAAATTATGTATGTATTCACAAATAAACCATTTTAATCAAAGTCATACGTAATAAATTAATATATTACTTGAATAGTTTCACGTAGTTACGAAGTCCGAGTGACAGTTCCTGGATAATACCAGCGGGGAACTCGTTCACAGCAGTGGTAACAGAGGAAAAAAGTAGAATGGATTCCGAGTCCTTCCTCAAGTCAACGAAAGCTAACTCTTGTTTTCAACTCCCCATGATGTGATCCGGAAATGACCTCCTAGTGTTTGGTTAATATTTCCTCCTCATTTAGTCACTCGTCGACTAATTAAGAGCCTCGATTGTTTCCGGGGTTGCATAAGATGATAAATTAAATCACCCCGAGAGCTACTATTGCACACGTACTAAACGGCGCGTCTTCAATTAACGAGTTGGAAGTAAAAACAAACAAATTTTGCGTAAGCGCGCCTTATCCGCATCGCATTGCGAATCCATGGAAACAAGAGGAATAAAATGGAATGTATCCCAGAATTTCAAGGTGGATGATCATGTCGAGATACGAATGTGATTTACTTTTTGCCGTAACTTAACGAATTGAAGGACAGCAAGCTGAGGCGACTTTCTCTTCCTTGCAATCAACTTTGGAATGCAGCACACAATTCACATTTTTAAAACCGGATGATTTTCAAAATGCATGTTAATTTATAGTTTTTGAGCAAACTAAACCAAAGTTGATTTCCTTCCAACATATCTTAAGATAAATCGTTAGAAACTCGCAGAATTTTTGCTAGGGAATGACATTTATGAAATAGTAAGTGAAATATAGAGATTCACTGAAGGACGTCAGGTATTCACGAGGAAAAGCTACCGAAACAGTAAGTCCAAAGAAATCTACTCACTCGATAGCACGTATTTTCTAATAGTTCAATGCACGTCGTTTCAATTCCGTGGTTTCCGAATTCTAGAATTTCAAGAAAATGCAACGAGCATGCAGTGAGTGGATTTCAATAAGATGAATTTAAGGTCTTTATTATGGCGAGGTTGAGACTAAAAAGTCTCTTCTTCCATCTAACCTGTCATCAATTTTATTAATAAAAAATTAATAAATTTGTTAATAGATATTGAGAGGTAACCTTAAGAAGAATTTGTGGATGTAAAATACTTAAGTATTAACTAAGAAAAAGTACGCAGGAATTTTCATCCTGCGTACTTTTGAAAACATCCTGCGAAACTTCATCCCCTGAAGATGGCTGCGGTGATTGCAGCCGAAACGTCGGACCTGTTCCAAGAAACTACCCGGATGGAAACCCGAGAAAAATTCCTGCATCATCTACACCGGGAAAGCACCAAATCCTTCCTTAAGAAAAAGTAGTAACTTAGTAATAAATTAGAAATAATATTTTCACATCAGTAAAACACCCACAGAGAAGGGCTGTGTACCTGCACAAAAAACCTGCAAGTTCTGGAAATAATATTAAGTAATTCTTGTTGATTTTGCTTTGAATAACTTCGAAGCATAGACGCATATTTTTATTGATAATATACACTAAAAACTTCTTCAGGATAATACATTACGGGAATCGGAGAAATTCTGTAAATTTTACGGGTGCGGAATTACTTTGCCTTTACAACCACTAACGTGATCCAAACAGACGTATAAGTAGCTACTATAAATGCTAATAAGATGATTGCAGAATTATTTAATTCGTGATACAACTGAGGTCGGTCGTAGAGTAAAACCTAAAGTCATGGAGATTAAAAGCACTTTTTTAATTTATCGATATCCTCGGCTTTCTTAATCCATCAACTATTCATTAATGCAAATTCCAGCTAGAATGTCAACCCTTCCTGTCGATCATTCCGATTCTCAATTCACCCCTATCCCTCAATTAGTCCGCTGAGTGAGGGAGAGAACGAACTTCCGACCGGCACAGTAAGTAATTCGTCCCCTGCTTCCTTTACAAGGCGCGATAAAAGGCCAGGATCGATGAAAAGACTGGTCGCGAAGTTGGAAAAGAAAAACACACGAAGGTGCGCGAGCGAAGAATGTTGATGACGGGGATGAGATTGGGGAGAATGGAAAAAGCTCTTCATGGAATTTCGGAAGAGGGGAATCTCGAAAAAGAAGAAAAGAGCATCACCGGAGAAACTGGATAAGGAGACCCATCAGCGAGCAATTTAGACCCGCGTAAGAAGCCACTAAATGTCTGCAGCCAATGCTTGTGTCCAGACTTGTTCAAAAATAATTGGCAGATGCGAGGTCTAACTTTCCCCATTGGGCGGCGCTTTAAAAACCTTCCACTCCCCTTTTTTTCTTCCCGAATATATTTTTGTTGGTCTCGATCCAAATATCCCAACCGTGTGGAAGTCACGGGGAAGTGGCCTTATAATCGTGGAGCGGATATATCAATTTCGCGAAGGATCGCTGGAGTAGATAAGGGAATGGAGAGAGATGCAGAAATAATGAAGGGCAGAAGGTGGAAGGAAACGTTCTCAATTTATGCTGTCCAATCTAAAAGCAATCTCAGCGTGGGTAGCAGTGTAGATCTGCCAATGTTTACAATTTTCTACATTGCACCTAAGTGCAGTTTTTCCGGTAAATTAAATTAGTCCTTGGCGGATAACGGGTTGCATTAGTAGTAGTAGTTGGTTTTAAGGTGCTTCGACAGCGGTTGTATTAGTTCCACAGTTCATTGATTTAAGGAACTGCCAGCCTCTTAAATGATGGGTAACTTTATAAGTTACTATAAGTTAATTAATAAGTAATTACAGCTCCCCCAGGCGATACTTCATGCGAAGTGAGTCGCATAAAATTATACCGATTTCTTCGCAAAACACTTGTATGTTAAGTTATAATTACCCATGTATGGAATCACACGGACCTAAAACATCATACATGACTAAGCTGCGATTTATCGGTCCTTAGACTTGTCCATACCATCACATGCAAACACAACATTTCAAAAGGTTAATAATGTGCGCACATATACGATATATTTTCCGCTTGTCTTACCAAATCTCAACGATCATCGAAGCGAAATTCGTGGAAGAGGAACCGCCGGGCATGTGAAGATCCGGGTTCGAGTCCAGGCTACGCCAAAAATTTTCTCCTTCGTTTCTTTCTCTAAAATCAAGCATGTAATCCATGCATTAATCATTGCTTATTTGAGGAGATTTGAGAAATATACTAGCTTTGAACCGAACGATAAATAATGAAGCCTTTTACGCAAGAAATCCTAAGAACCGATGAGGTATGCAGTTTGTTAATAAAAATTAAGGTTATCCAGTGAGTTGAAGTAATTAGTTTTCCTTACTGCATAGGTGAATATATTGCGCCGCACTCATTTAATCTTTCCGTCCACCAACTTTTTCCGTGGCATTATTACGTTTTGCGCGTTATCATCAATGTTTTCTATTGTGAACGGTTAGTGCATGATTCGGTAGGCTCACTGTTATCCATTGCGTAACAAAGCTGCAATCGATAAATTCAATTACTCGTCACGTGGGAATAAAATCGAAAATCAATTTTCATTTCCATTCTGAGTAAACATCTGCTGAGCATTTGACCTTCTCCTCCTACCTCAGAGGAACACGAGATGACTCTATCGTTTCAATCGCTGTATGACCACTAGCGACTGACACTTCCCGATTAAGACTCTTCTCATTGGAGTATCCTCTCCACGATCAATTATAAATAGCGCCGACTTATTCACGTCGCGTGCCACTCGCGCTTCTCGTTTCGTTCTGTTTCGACTGGCGGAAAAGAGAAAACTACAAACTATTTATAATCCCATTCAAAAGATCCGTTTGGACGTTAACTCCTCCGTGAATTGCCACTGCAGCTAACCTATCGCTGTAAAATTGCCTCGCGGGTTTCTTTCATCGAGACTACGTGATTCTCATTCACTTGTCAGTGAGAAGTGTCGACTGAGAGTCATTCACGACGAATAGTATTTGTCAAATACTAAATATAAGAATACTATGTATTTAATACTATGTAAACATATACTATGTATTTGTCGTGAATGAATTGC
Source organism: Ladona fulva (assembly GCA_000376725.2). NCBI lineage: Eukaryota > Metazoa > Arthropoda > Insecta > Odonata > Libellulidae > Ladona > Ladona fulva. The sequence goes on along the minus strand of KZ308186.1, from coordinate 279,883 downwards.
ATAATAATGCAAGATAAGATAAAAGTGAATCTCTCTGTTATTTAGTACGGAAATTGGAATACGGAATACGGTTTTATGAATATTACTAATTATAACATAGTACGATAAATAACATGATGTCATAGTATGATTCAAAACATATCGTAACTTAATTAGCAAGATTAAGTTCTCATGAAATTATGCAATCATTTCAAAGACATCCCTTTCTGGTCACGTACATACGTAAGGATCTATAGAAATGAATTCCCATTTCTTCATGTAGATAATTACGATTGAGAATTGCATCGATGCAAGAGGGAGAATCCTCGTAAGGTTTACGCCGACTGTGGATTTCACTGAAGAGATTCACTCTCTAACATAAGTGTTCACTTAAAGACACCTTACAGCGAACTTAGAACTTCCGAGTCCTTTCTTCATATTGGGCTGTATTTATTTATAAATATATAAGGGAATTTTACCTTGTTAGGGTTGCGTTACAATTATTTGGAGATTTAATTTTTGGTTAAAGGAAAAAGTTTCAATCCAAACTTTATTTATTAAGGAAATATCAACTGATTCAGTGTGCTCTGGCGACTTTGGCTTTCATTTAGTATTATCTGAACTTAAAGATAGAATTATGTTTCTACAGCTCGGCAGAAGTGTTGATACTATTTTGATATTGCTCACAGTATTCCAATGGAATTCCACCATTTTTAAGAGATTCGTACAGCCTAGACCACGGATAACAAACACTAGGATCGATAGCCCTTACACCCTGTGGGGTTATCAGAAGCCTCATGAAGGGTTGCGGATTGGTAGAGATCAGTTCCGCACAATATATGGCCCGCTAGAGCGCCCCGCGATGGGTTTTGGAATTGATACTTATTCACAAAAATCAGTAATCATTTCAGACTTTAGAATTAACGTAGAATTAACATAACGTTAAAAGGGATTTTTGATTTTACATTCGTATTTTAATTTTTCAATTCGTAATCATTAAACTAATTGTAACTTTCTTTATTGGGTACTAAATTTTTCAAAAAATTCTTAATCTGCGGCCCGGGATCATATTTTTCATATCGATGGATTATTTCGGCCCTTTCCTTCTGGAAATTTGTGCAGGCCAGGTATAGATGGTGGAACCCGACCGCAACAGTAAAATTAAAATAATTTTTTTATATCAATAGAAGAAACAGAATTAAAACGCTATCGAGTAATGCATAACTTGAGAGTATCCTGGCTGATTCTAAATTCATATAACATTCAGAATCTCACCCCTAATGATCATGGCACTTTTAGAATGACCAGTTAACAGTTACATCCGTAAAAAACTTCTTCGGTGATTCTTTCAGGACTGGCTGAACTCCGAATTCCACAGCTTTTCTTTCTTTCGGAAAGTTTCGGGTATCTCAGAGGTTTTGGGCCTCCTTAGACATCCGTCTAAATCAGCGCACGTGTGCCGTAATTGGAGCCTCGGCACGCTCCAGCTATGGCAGAAATCAACGGAGTGGACGCAACGAACGAGAATAGGGCTCGGCCACTGCGAGTTCGTTTATTTGCACCGGAAGAGTTCCGTGATCGATTTAGCAGGACAGTCACCCCGAGGGAAATAAACACGAATTGCCGAGGTGAGGAAGGTGGGTTCCCATGGATATACGAGAGAGATCCGCCCATCTCGATATCAGGAACGTTTCACGGTGATTTTTCTTGACGCTAGTCGCACCCTGCCCTAATGGCCCTGTCCATGGCAGATAATTAGATGCGAAAGCTGTAATTTCTGACTCGTTTCCCTACTACGGTGAAATGAATTCCTTTCGAAAATTCCAAGGGATGCTGGATGGAACATTTCGTAGCTGAGTACATGCTGAAAGCAGTATATAATATTGCGAATTTGATTTTTTTTGAGTTTTTAGTTGGACCAACTACGATGGATTTTGCTAAAATTTAACCGTGTAATTAGAAAAAAAGTCCTAAAGTTTTCCATCATCAATACAGTAATATGGGGTTGATCGATCACTTTTATTCGTTTTCTGACTTGTCTGATACTTTTTTGGAAGAAAAAACTCATGTGTCTGCCACCTCAATTTTAAGAGCTTCATGGACGATATTACTGCACTACCTTGTAGTAATTACAGCAACATTAACAGTGGCCAAAACTTCAAAGGTTGCTGAATTCGGAAATATGTAACAACTCCTTTCAATCGGAAAAGCTTTCCCAAAATGAGCTAATTGGAGGAGAATTTAGCTTGATCGTAAGAATAAGTTATTAATTTCATATAAATTATATACCATACAAATATGTCAATCAACGTCATTCGTGGATTTTGTCAGATATTCCAATATATAAACATTGTAACAATTTTATTCACAATTTAGTGATATTTACACTTAATTCTATAATTATTGTGTCACGAATCTGTACTTAATGAACAAATAATTTTCGTAAAGCATTGTAGAAAACGGAAATACCGAAAACTTCGTAATCATATTTCTCTCGTTACGGAGCTACATACAAATACAAAGAGATACAAGTTTTAATCATTAAAATTTATAAGGAGATCTTCTTCTTCGTATCTAGATTGCGAAATCACCCACAGTTTCATCTATTTGTAGGTGTTTGTTCTATAACCGGCCTATATTTCCGGAGGTAAAAATATCTTCACTTTTACACGGAAGAAGCTTTGAAATGCGTGAGGCAGGGTCCTCTAAGAGACTGCTGAGAGAGAATCTTGAAATTTTAAATGTCAGCTCGGCTGGAGAAGAAAATAAATGGGTGTTTGACAGATAATAGTGTACAAAAAGCGTAAAGGATGCATGAGAAACTATCTCCACGGAGAAGATCTAAAAATGAATTAATATGCGTTAACTTTATTTTTGAAGCATTTCAAAGCGCTGGTTAACCAATAAACATCCGTTTGATGGTGGGGGTGAGAGTTATGGTGTTTTAGTAGTAGGAGAGGCAACTGCAACCAGCTCTAGCCGCTAGAAAATAAGCCTCTAAACCGTTAACGATTTTATGATGAGAAGGTTTTCGAATACAAACGATTTCCACTATTTTGGTACCTTTCGCAACGCGGAAAGCTAACAAATTTGACGGTAAATTCCGAAGATATGTTTGATGCATACTCCTAATTTGTGTCTTGCTTCCTCATTGGTGTGTACATTCTGTGGAAATGAAAATGCGTCAAAATTTCCCATCCGAAGGACAAAATGATGGTACGTGGTCATAGAAAATTATCTTCACTGACAATACTGTAAACGCTCTGAAGATGAACAAAATTTAAACGGAACTTTAAAAGAAATGGAATGCCACAGAAAATAAAAAAATAACTAATATTCTCTTAATGTGTTTCTGCGGAAATAAGTGGTAACTACCCACATTAGTCCAATTAGTCGGGCTGAAATCCCATTACTTATTTCTTTTGTAAGACTGAATTCACAAAAATCACTTTTTCACCTTTATTATGGGCCAATCTCAGTAAGAATGAAACTTGCAATTTTATACCTCACTCAACTAGAGAAACTTGCATGCTCTCACAATAATTCGAATTATAGGTCCTATGTGCGCTAAAAGTAAAAACGAATTCATAAATGGTGAAGTTTGCAATTATACTAAACTTTGATAAATACTTTTCAGAGTATCCAGAGAGAGGTCCAATCCGAATTCCTATTATGAAGATATAGCTACCGGTTGTTAACTTATTCACTGACATTTAGCATATGATCAAATGTAATCACCGTTACATTAGATCTATCTCGACTACAATCAATAATCTAAATATTGGACCTGTGAAAGATGGCATGGAAATTTCCTCCAATATGGACGCATACTTACGAAACATCCTCCGTAAAAACTTCTCCAACGGGAAATGTTTAAAATAAGATGTTCATCAAAAAGATTATAAGATTCTACCGAATTTCATTATCCAACGAAATTATTGCCAAAAATTAAGGTGTAAAGAATTTTCGTAAACTTTATACCATGAATTATGAGTTTTATTTTATTTTAAGTATAACCATGCTTTGTAAAACAAAATCTAGTTTTATATTAGGATATTTTTAAGAAAACATAAAATAATTCATGAATATATTTCATATAACGCAGCGTAAAACAACAGGTGAAGAAAACTTGGCGAAAGTACACACAATCTTTTAGCGTGTTTTTTTGTAGTTACAGAAATGAAACACGTCTTAACTTTGTACTGAGCGAAACTTTTCGGGTCACATTCATGATCAAAGGAATAAATCACTACCTAGCCGAGTAACTTTGTCAGGAAAAATTATGGAAAATTCAGGTACCTATATGGCAGCGGAGCACCTTCTATTCGAATATCGCTGGAAATTCCAACGACAAGGAAGTAAAAAATTCATTTCCCGAGGCAGGGGTTTCACTTTGCTCGTCGTGAGTGCGTCGAGGATATGGAAGTGGATAACACTGCCATCGGAATGCTCATAAATATCGTATTCGTGCATATATAATTCACGCGTGTCTTTCCTACGGTCATATCGACAAACGCTCTCCGACATGTTCCCGATACTTTCCTTCTCTGGAGCTGAGATTTGGAACATTAGCAAAAATTACAGTTACAGTGATCTGCTTAAAATTCGCCCGGGAAATGATATTCTGTAGAGAAAGTTACATTTGCTAAGGATCGTCGCAAAATTCAAAATAGTGAAAAGATAAATATCTTAGTTTGCCACTTGAGCGTTACCTACAAAAAATAGTCTTCTTCGTTGACATTTAACTGTTCATGAATGGCGAGAAACGTCCAAAGAGAATGTTATAATGCTACCTTTAACTGCGAATTACAATCAGAAGAATTATATTAATAAATTTTTGAACCACATTTACAACACCAGAAACACGTAAGTAGGATATTACGGGTACATAGCGATTATCTAGATGTTAAAAATATACTGATAATATCAACATTTCTAAAATATTACTAAAGAGGAAATAACGTCCACATATTCTGTTATTATGAATAATGCTTATCCTTCCCCCGTTCATTGCAGAACACCATTTACATTGATATAACATCTGATCTAATGTCTTACACAACGGGTAAATTGTCAATTTCAAGTATTCCTCAAGGTATTTTCATTGTATTCTTCGAGTGGAATGAAGTATTATTAAGAGCTAAAACGTATAAAATTCAAACAGAAGTTAACCATCCCTTACAAGGAAATATATATAGCTCTAAACGTAGAGGTAAACGGTGGAACTGTACACGGTTAAGTAGCTCAAATACTATTTAAAAGTGAAGAGTTTGATAGATTATATTACCTTGCCAAGTAAAAATAAGGCGAAGACTGGATTGGTTTATAGGAAGGTAAAATGAAACCAGCAGTTCATTTCCCTCGATATCGAGTAATCATCATATCATATATTATACATATCTGGAAATAAAAATCCGTCATCGAACTTTAAGGAAACTAATGCAGGAGGGACAAAAGTTAAATACATAAAATTTCGCTTTTACTGCAAAAGCCACTTGCAACCATGACGTGAACCTAATTGAATTTCACTCACCTGCATTGACCGGTGCTGAAACCCTTGACTCCTGCTGCTTCTGCGACAGTCCTCCTGATGCCTCCGACTCATCCCCCACTCGACCCGCCTCACCCTCTCCCCTCGCCACCGTCTCGTCTGCACGAGGCAATCCCTTCCCTTCTCTGCCCCCGGCTTCCACCGTGCCCGCCCCCCTCCGCCCCCCCGCGACAATTACCTTCCCAGCCGCCCCAGCGGTACCTGCCGCCATGCCCGGCAGCGGTGCGCTGGACATAAGGTCCCATTGCCTCAGCTTCTCTCTGTCTATCTCGAAACCAGGACCAGGGTCCTCTCCGGGTGGTGGAGACTGCGGGGGGGTAGGGGGGGCGTCTTCGCCTAAAAAATGCTCCGGTGTAGGTGTTTGGCTTTCCGCGGCCCTCCTCGATACATTGCTTTCGTCACATTCGTAAGTACCTTTCGGATACTGTTGATGATCTCTGCCTATTGCTCTTCCCTGATACCTATCGTAACCGTCCCTGACTTCACTGACCCTTTCAAAACACCCCTCAACCCTCCTGTTAGCATCCTCGATGTTTCCAGTACTTGTCGGGAGTTTGTTAACCGACCTGGCACGGTTTCTCGTTACCGCCACGCGGTCGTTTACGTAAGTAACTCCTCTGCTCACTTTCGATTTCCTTGCTGCTTCTCCATCGTTGGCAGCCAACAGATCTACGCTTCGTCTCCCAGAGGCAGTGTTTGTACTCGATCCAGGACCGGAACAGTCGTCTAAGTGATCCAGAGAACGGGTGTGCCGAAGACTCACCCTTCGGAGACTTTCGCGCCAAAGAGTGTCCTCGCTCCAAGGATCTACTCCATTAAAATTTGCATTCGCTGTGATTATCGGCGGATCCTGACTGTTTGAAGTTTGACTGTTTTCCATGTTCATTCCAGAGGTAGCCTGAGATCTATCCCAAGTATTGTGTTCGACGTTGTGGAAAGGTGGCGAAGTCAAATAATTCTGCCTTCCATTCGTGGTGTTCCCTATTGGGTTGGATACAAAGAGTGAGTCGTTATCGTCGTCCAGGAGACCCTCTAAGGAGCGACTTCTTCTTCTCCAACGATTGGCTCTTTCTTGAAAGCCATTTTGTTGAGAGAACTGCGTGTCACTGGTCCCTCCTGATACTTCCGAATCATTCGACTTGTCCATTAAACCATACGGGTAAATATTTCTTGTGACTCGGGAGTCCAGAAGGGAATCCGGGGTGTAGCATCTCCTATGCATGGGTGGGCCATACTGCGGCTGAGACGATCCCTGACCATCCCAATGCTGATCCTTCGAAACTCTCATTCTTCCTGCTTTCTTCAAAGTATCGGTCTCGTAGATATTTCTTTCATCGAAATCAACCCTTTTATCAGCCCCTATGAGAAGTAAGTCAGCAGCCGTAAACTTCTCTACTCCCTCGCAATTATCTCTTGGAAAATCTGGAGCATGTTCCACCCTATGATTTCTAAAAGCTGCGATGTGTAAAGGTTCTATTGGAGGCTGGATACGATTGACCTTCCTACCCACGTCGTTCCTTTTAGCAGTAATCTCCATGAGGTCGTCACGTTGATTATTGAGAGGCATCCGACCATTTCTCCAAGATGATGAAGCGGGATGCATATTTCTGACGACTCTCTCAGAAGCCGATCTAAAGAACTCCGATTCTTCTCTCGCGTCTCTGAGAAGGTCTGAGTAGTAATAAGGAGCCCCTTGCATTTCTCCATCATGAGAAGATCCCCTTACATGATGATTAGGCATCTTGACAGTCTCTGGAGACTTAACTCTTCCAGCACCAATTTGAGGAACGGAACTTTCTGGAGTTTTGGCAAAAGGTGTCGTGGATCGGTGAGGAGGAAGTGGAGGCCTCACAACATCCGCTTGATTCCGAGGCTTCATGATGACATGGACGTTCTCGTAAAGCACTGCAGCATCGTCCGCGGATGCTATCCGCCTATGTAGAGCATCTGGTAAGGCTGATGGTAACCCATCTTCCGGTCGAGGCCAAAGTTCTGGTGGCAAAGAAGGCGACAAAGGCGTGTCGAAATCCATCCCTCTTTTGTAATCTCCGTACTCGTTCAATATCTCGTTCCTTCGCCTATAAAGTTCCGATGGGATGTCTGACTTGTTTGCAGCACTGTTGATCAAACTATCCAATATATTCCCAGTGACTGGTCTCCTCCTCAGAGAACAGACAGTTGAAGCAGTGTCAGACACGTCACTCATACTACTCCCGTCCGGCTGAACCAAAGTCGGACTTATCACCGACCTCTGTATCGGAGGCGGATTTTTGCACACTCCCGCCGTCTGCAGATGCGCGTTCGGCAATGTTTTTGCCGACAATTTCTTATCGTCCGAATCTTCCACCGATTCGCCCAAAACGTCCTCGTCGTCGTCCAACGGTGGCGGAGGACTTGTGGGAATAGGGGGAGGAGAGACGAGGTCGCTGTCCGAAGAGTCGCCTTGAAGTTCGTTGCCCGATGCGTCAACTCCCCCGCCTACCATGTTCATCAGCCCAGAACCGGAATCTCCACCTCCAAGTCCTTTCCCCGCCCCGCCCACGGGGAAGGTCCGGTCTGACGCGCCGAGGTAGTAAGAAGCCGGTCTGAAAGTATCTGAGAGACTAAAGCGTGGGTGTCTCGGCGCGTCGAGAGAATCTAGATCTTTAGAAGCCTCGTCGTCTGCGTCTTCTTCGTCCTCCTCATCTCCCACGTCGGAACTCTCGCTTCCGATTTCTTCCTCCAGAGACCGCCGCTGATTTGCTGTGGAACTGTTACTCAGTATATCGGGAAGCATTCCTCCCATGTTTAATCGACACGATTCGGAGTTATACGTTGATTTTCGCTCTGTAAATTCATCTTCCTTGGAGAAACCACCTGTGTCTTCTCTCTCTGACGTAGAACTCTTTGTCTTCTTTTTCTTCTCTTTACGAGGACTTCGTTCTTCGTCGGATCCCGCCACAGTCCTGCTTGCATCTGGGTTGGCTTTCCCGTTCTTTATGCAGAGACGATTTGCTTCCTCCGCTCCCTGATTTGCCCCTTCCTTCACGCTCCGGACTTCCATGTAAACCGGTTCGTACTGAGTGGATGCTCGTGACAGTAACTCGTAATGAGACGTTGGATTTCGTCCGAGAGCCGACTCAAAGATTCCACCCGCAGGAATCTCCGTGTAGCTGGGACTTTCAGGTATCGCGTAAGTAGCGGTGGACTCTCCAGAATTTTTCCTGCAAAGTTCCATGTTATTCCTTCCAAAAGGTGGGGAGAATATTGAAAAAGGAGTCAGAGAAGAACTGAGAGTTTCGGACATAAGAAGAGATTTCACTAAACCGTCTTCAGTCATCTCTACGTAAGAGCTTTCCTCTTCTGCGTCCACCTGAGCCCAAAAGGGACCATTACTTCCAAATACACTCTCCATTATGATAGAATGAGATGCGGATGTAGGCGAAGCACCTTTCGAATGAAGAGGTGAAGGGGATGCTAGGAGGGACTTACTGGAGGGAGTCATTGGCATATAATGTTCTTCCTCTTCTACAGGATTTTTAGCAACTGGTAGTGGTGGAGTGACATTTGCGCTGCTCAAATCCTCATGAGTAACCAAGGATTCTGCTAGGCTCAATCGAAGGTAACCAGGGGTAGTAATAACCTCCATTGTTTCATTAGATTCCACCACTGCTTTGGATCCCCCTTGAGAAGCATTATTCCTCCTTTGCTCTTGATTTTCGGTTAATGTGTTGGTTTCACTAAAACGAATCCTTTTATTTAATGCAGATTCTACCTCTGAATCTCCTTCTTCAGCAACCCCTCTTGATGAAGGCATTGCATCTTCTGTATTCCTCATCTCTTTCACGTCTTCCTTTGCTCTTTGATCTCTGAGACCAGTTACAGCAGTCTCCTCCTTCCTTGTTTTCCAAGGCTTGGATTCAGAATCCTCATCCAAATCACTTCCTGTATCATACAGAAGAGTTTCTGTGTCACTGAAAACATATCGACGACCTGGTAGGAATCTTTCCTCCTCTCTACCTCCCTTCCCTCCATTGGACAACCCCTGAGTAGCTTCCCATGCATTCTCGTACTCTTCTTCCATTATCTTCTTTTTCTGCTCTGATTTACGTTCAAAATCTGCAAGTAGTTCTTTAACCGATTTTGCATTAGGGGTTGCCTTGTATGATGCAGTCTCCAGAATAGTTGCAGTAGGTTGATTCTGCTCTGGAAGAGAGGGTGGTGAAGAGGTAGGCAAAGGGGGGGGAGGAGATGTTGTTCCTTCATCACTGCTCTCTATATCTGCCGTTGCTCCTTCTCCTCGTTGGCCTACCATATCAAAACGTTTTGAAATGTCTTGATCTCTTTCACCCAATTCCATTTCCATATTTTTTGCACCTTTACCTCTCAAATGTTGTATATGAGCTTCATTTGTTTTATAGCTGGAGGGGGATGGGTTGAGGGGTTCTCTCATCTCTGGAGATGGTTGAGGTGATAGTTGTTTCTTTGATTCTAAATCCTTGGGCTCAAACTCTTTTATGCGATTCTGTACTATGTTTTTTGGTGGTGTTTCTCTCTTACTCCTCAGGTCCAATGGGGTTTTCCACGATTTAAGCTTTGATGCACCACCGTCCTCATGGTTAGCACTTTCATGAGCTGAGGCATAACTTTCTGAATTATTCCTTTCCTGCACTTCTTTGATATCTGCTCTTTTTTTGTTATCTTTCCCTTCATATATCCCTTGTCTATCACTCCAAATTAATCCAGCATTAATTGATTGTTTGGTAGATAGTTTTTCTGGCAACTGTTGTCCTACACTATCATTCACATCTGTTATACGCTTGGAATCATTGCCTATCCTAGAAGATGACCTGATTTCTCTCCCCTTCCTACAAATTTCATCCTCAAAATGGAGTCTTTTTTCATGGGTAGGTAGTGGGTGAGAAAGAGCTGACTGATCCCATCTGGAGGCATGCCAATCATCACACTGTCCTGATGACTCTACATCTGCATAAGAAGCATCTGGAGGTATTCCACCACCCTCACTAATTAAGTGCATCTGTTCAGCAGACAAGGGAGATTTTGGACCATCAAAAGCACCCCTATCACGGTGATTATTACATCTGGTATGATCGCTACTAGAGGGTGAGAGACTGTACTCATTTTTACTACCACTGTGTTTTGACGGCAGTTTTTGATGATGATGGTGTTGATGTTGCTGGTGTTGCGACTGGGTCAGTATGGGAGGTGGTACAAGCAAGGATGCAGAGGACGGGTTTTTGGGTGGTGTTGGTGGGTCATCTCCACCTCCCACCCCTCTCCGACCCCTGCCTGCTTGAGGACACCTTCTTACTCGCTTCCTTGACTCTCCCAAAGCTTCTGATGGAGCCACAAACAGAAACAAATTCGATTTCGATAAAATTTAAAAAGGAATATAGCCTTGTCCAGATCTAATCAAATATTAACTTATAACTCAAAATCATTTGGACCAAAATATTTACATAACTTGAAGTTAAAGAAATTAAATCTGATTTAAAGATTTTGACCTTGTTATTAATTGAGAGAAATTTTAAATTGCCAAGCCCCAAGCTAAAAATTCAATCAACAGTAATTATTATTTTATAGATTTATTTACAGAATTTAGATTTCTAGAAAAATTATACTTTTATTCAAATACCTTCCATTCACCAAAACTCTAAGAGAGAGTGAAGATTTTATTCCAAATATTTACTCTAA
>KZ308186.1:229833-240363 GCA_000376725.2 Ladona fulva | reverse complement strand
AAATAAGAGGTTAACATGACACGCAAGCTTTATGTTAGAAAGCGAGTCGGAGGAGAGGAGAGTTTAACTTGGCCGGGATTAAGATTATTTGGCTATAATTGTACCGAATTTATGTACCATCCAGTAAATTTGATAATATTCATTATATAAATAAAATTAATAACTATTAGTAGTAATTTAATAATTAATAAAGTCAATAACATTCATTGACAACCTTATCTGAGTATGTACAAGCAAATTCCATCTGACACGGCGTAAGAGGAAAAAATCAATATAAAAATATATTGAAATTATATTGCTTATGTTCATCCAATCCAATAGTATTATTTCCAGCGAAAGGAAGCGTTTTATTAGTTTACGATTTTAATTGGAAATATTATTGAAATTATAGACATATCCCCTGTTCTTTCCAAAATACTCGTAAAGCCCTCATAAATTAAAAAGTATACTTAATGTCCATAAGACACTTTGCTTCAATTTAGAAAATGTAGCGTCTTCTAAGGATGGATCATTCAGAGATTGGAAATATTAACTTAGAATTTTTCCTTTCGATGATAACTTCGCCGGATTTTCTCTTCCTAAAGGTGTTTCAACAGTCAATGAGAACTCTTGATTTCTTAAAAATACAGGTAATATCAGTGATAAGTTTGATTGACCACGTCAGGTATACGCCCACTTCACAGTGCCATTGACCTGCGACTCATCTGCTCGCCGCCTCCATTTGGATCCGCGTACAAACAAAGCCTTAATCACTAAGCCACAGGCACCGCCTTTGACGTGGTCATAATGAGTCCGTGTTGAAGTCTGCGATTAGTCCCTTCGCAGCTAATATAACATTTTCATTCTTTCTAAAATCACGCAAAGCTAGAGTGGAGAAAAGACAAAAATAAAGCTTGAGTTTTCCTGTTACGACTTATCTGTATATATGCATAATGAATACCTTTATATGCTTTTCGCGAGAACATCTCTGGGAGTATGAACTAGTCCGAGAGACCCTTTTACTTCATTTGATAGAGGACTGATTTTCTCGAAAAACAATGAACATTTATAGAAATAAATACAAATGTAAGTACCAAATTTCGAAAAGAAAAGGATTCCGTGAAATAAATACTTCGTAAATAAATAATTATGAATGTGCAGAAAAGTATATTACATATTTGATCATAATTGATCAGAAATTACGTATTATCAATTTTTATTTTTTATAAAAAAATTTTATTAAGTAATCAGTGAATATCGTCACATCAACAGGAAAACATATTTCGCTTAAATGCAAAGGACAAGATATGCTAATGAATTAAAAACGTGAAATAGGGAATGCCAGAATGAATCCACAGGCCTTGAAAAGTTGCAAGATCTGCATTCTCCAGCAAAATCTGAAATTCCTAAGAAGGCAAACTATGTAGGTAATTTATAAAATAGACTTCCCTTAGCAATAGCTCGCACTTTTAGAAAGTCTTCCGTGGAAATGAATTTTTTTGGGTGATGTTTATTTATTCATATTGACTAGCGTACAGTAATTTCAATAATATTGATATTAAAAAAATATTGGTGGGTAAATAAAAGTAATATGCTCATGAAATGTTGCATCAGAAGAGATTAAATTGGATAATTAGTATCGGGAATATCATGAAATCTCAGCAGTGATTTGAAGGAAATGTAAGCAGTGTTAATGTGAATGTGGAGACCATCTATCGGTTCTGCATATTCAAACTTAATGATTGTGGGAGAGAACAAGCTATCTGTTTCAGTACCGAAGGATTGTGCGAATATGAAGCGACAGTGAGCCATAAATACTGTTGGAGTGGAACTCTGCCTCACGCGTTAAGGAAATCTAATGTGAAATAGATTCTGCCACTCCAAGGCACGGAAGATATGACAAACTTCTATAATTTGAATTATAAGGATCCCCCATGTTTAATCTATGACGCATCTTTGACTTCTTACCCTTTTCCGAAAAAAGGCACATCTATTGGATAAAATATTTTACCAAGACAATCCGTTCCATAAATATTGATATTTACCAGGCACATTCACAGACAATTTAAATGAGAAAAAGTTCCGTTATAGTGAAAACATAATTAATCTTTGAATACTTTAATTGCATTTTATTTTCATTTGCTCACTAGTCTCTTTAGGCACTGGGCAAGCTTCTGGTATCCCTAAAGGGGTATTCAAGGCTGGGAGATCCTGCTCTGGACCTTTAAGACCCACTTACGTACATACATATATACCTTAGATAGGTTTTTAGATAGGTCAAAATATTAAGTGTTGAAGTAATAAAGATGCGAAATTTTAGTCAATAAAAATGTCCGCATCGCTTTAATAAATAAATNATTTAGAAAATGTAGCTTCTTCTAAGGCTGGATCATTCTATGTCTATAATTCTAGAATATTTCTATAATATTCACGTGGCAGTTCAATTATGATAATATAAACGTATTAAATGTGATATTTAATTTTTACGCTTTTAATCATTGGTGGAATAGTGCCTTCAAAAGTTTAAGTATGCTTCTTAACCTATGACAATCATGAAGATTTTAAACGACAGTTTTATCAAGAGAATTGTAGGAAAGAGTTGGCTTATAAAGTGAAGAGTATGTGACCATTCTCCAACTTATTTTCCCCTCTACTAACTAGTGACCCTCAAAAACGTACGTTTCGCCCCTTACGACGGATGGAAGGGAGAAAGTTTCCTAACGGGAATAACTTTCGACGTAAGGCGATCGATAAATCATGCGTAACGGCCGTTTTATTTCCGAACAAGAGAGAAAAACCTGGTTAGGGTTCCTGTCACCGGGGAGAAGACGTGAGTTTTTATCTAATAGATTCTGAGGGAATCGATTAATGAATAAAGGGAAGATAAGGAAAGAGGCGAACCACTCGAAAGGCAGATATCCCGTCGGTCTCTTTCAGAAGTGCCGATTGTAATAACAGGTATTGGAGAATAGCTCTGGATAAGCGGTGAACTCAATTAAACTGATAAAAATCTTTTCGTTTAATGTTGAAGTAACCTAGGAGATGGAGTTTGAATTGGTGATCCTAGTCTCTGGTTTATCTCGACGAAGGCAGGAAGACTTGCCTACGAAACTCATCCACAAAAACTACCAGTAACTTCCCAAGGAAGAATGGACTTGAAAAAAGTCTGACGGGACCGGGAATCAAACCCGGGTCTCTCAATTGCCGGTCGGGTGCTCTGTCCGTTGAGCAGTAACTTATTTACGAAAAAACCGGTTCGAAAAGAATTGAATATAATCTCCGAAAGATAGAATAATTTGCGTAATTTAGCCTTAAAATGTAAAGCAGTACACACACATTTTTATATTACAAGAATAAGATTGGTTGTATATTTTACCTTCGAATGAATTAAGTTTGATGGAAATCCGTTCAAATTTAGGTATTTTCATTAATGAAGAGAGAAAGCCTTGCACTCTCGAAAATGAAACATCGCATGTAATCTTACGGAAACACATTTTTAGCTCCGGGGTTCGACTCCGTGTCTTTCCGGGGATGAAATCAAGTATTCCCGGGGTTTCGTGTAATTATAAATCCAACGCAATTGACCATGTGTCTCTAAATCTAACCGTTTCTGAGATAGGGAGGGGGACGGACACTTGGGAAAATATATATAATATCAAAGGAATAACAAGTGTGAAAAATAGCGACACGACTGGGACTCGAACCCAGGTCTATAATATGATATGATGATATGATAAGAGGATACAAGTAGGCAAAAATTTGTAATTTTGACTCATAGGAAAAATCAAAGACGAGTGATGTTTAAAACGCGGTAATACTAAAAGTATTTCAATTTACTTTCCATGCTGAGCTTTTCGCGAATACCCCGACTAACTATCATCCAATATAGAGATGAAGAATCTAGAACTGAGGACTTGAAAAATCAGTCAAATAAATCGAAGTCTAAAATATAGTTTGTGACCAGATTGTGACTAAAAATTTGTTTTTTTCTAATTTCAGTCAAAGAATTTTGATAACTATAACAACGATATAGAAGTTTTCTTTAGCCAAAGCACTATATTCCCCATTTTATGAAAACCCAATAATGTACATGACAATAGCCAAGTTCACTTTCTCGCTACATTAAGATAAAAGCGCGCATACCGTACACACATAATGCGGTATATAGGAGATTAGGTGTGGAAAATTATAATGTTTCAAGTCTTACGCTTCTAGTCGAATAGAAAGAACTTTCAAAGAACTCACGCTTTCAGAATTAGATCAACGAGTACGAAAATGGCAAATTAAAATTTGAATGAATGATACATTTAAACTAAACACCTTTTTATAAATGAAATACGCAGAAATTACCGAAATTAATAACAAATTTTAAGTGGAAGTTCTAAAAAAAGATAGCCGTGCCAGCGCGAAAAATTGGATAATTCTAACGTTGAAACTGAAACAGATAGATCAATAAATAAATGTAATTTATAAAATATTTGTAATATACTCTGCAGATCTGAGTAACTAACAATCTATTTGCTATTTGAAGAAAATCTGTGTTGATGGAGTACAATCCCAACTTCCAAACAAATTGATCCTGAAATGCTGAGCCTTTTTGGTATCGTAATCTCGTACTCCATTTCCCTTCAACTGTTATCAAAGAAAGATTAAAATCATTAAATTGAGCAGTAAACTGATTTTTATTTAGACCACGCAAGACAATGAAGAGGAATGAATAAAAATATACGAATATTTACTAACATGTAGAGGACTTACAGGCATTGAGAAAACATGGTATTTTACACTTTGAGTCACTAGGGTATCAAAATATGTATACGCATACACACTATATAAAAAGGCTAGATAGAAACAGAAAACAACAAAAAGATAAATCAGATATTTGCTTTCTTCACATAGCCGGAGAATCCATTCCTGGAGATTTATTGTATTCCCGTCGCTGCGGACGGAAGTTAAGAAAAAGATCGGCCGTGATGCGGAGATACGGTCTGAAGTCAAAGGTTTCTTTCCTATAAATCGATAAGGTGTGTAAACTTTGATGTCGCATTTTCCTCGAAAATTGTTGAAGAAGACTGTTTCAATCTCAGAACTCAATAAAAACACAATTCGTACGGAAATTCGTAGAGCTAGTTGATTCATTGAAAAATAATGCATTTCTTGCAGAAAATATTAAGAAAATGTTACTTGTACAAAACTCTTATTGTAAAAACGTAATTCATGTAAACTTATAATAATCTAAGCAAATAAGCAAGATAAAAATCGATTAACGCAAAGCCCTCAACAGCTGCGAATAAATGCATTACATTTTTATTTAATGGAGCCCACAGATAAAGTCTTCTTCGGCATCTTTAGTCAATTGATCGTGGAGATTAAATCCAGCAAACCCAGATAATTTACTTTAGAACCGTAAAAATGGCTAGTTAATTATAAAATATAAACGATATCCTTTCAACGCTTTGTGAGCGCCAGCTTGATTTTTTCATGATTATTTAAGATATATAAGTTGCATTCTCACAATATCTGCACGTTTTTTATGCAGTTTTATGCCGCCAGATCCCAAAACTACGAATTAAATAACAAAATTTCACCACTCCTTTGAAATTATAGACATTTCCCCTGTTCTTTCCAAAATACTCGTAAAGCTCTGATAAATTAAAAAGTATACTTAATGGCCATAAGACACTTTGCTTAAATTTAGAAAATGTAGCTTCTTCTAAGGCTGGATCATTCTATCAAAATCTGGTTTTCACTGAAAGGTCTAGCTATCCTTAATATATTTCAATTATTCATCAATCTCATGCTCAGTAATAATTATTTTCCATATTTCTCAGGGATAACATTGATGGCAGGTATAGTTCAACTTTTCTAGGCAAGAAACTTTCGGATTGCAATTTGACTAACCTCTTACAAAAAGAAAACGTGCGAGTCTTGCAAAATTAATAACAAAAATTAATTCGATTGCAAAAGCCAATGGGTCCTGAAATATCGTTTAAAATGGAATATATCGAGTTAATTTTAGAACAGAGATAATTAAAAGGTATACACGGGAACCTACATTCATCATTAACTCAGGTTAATAGATAAGATTTCTCTTCTAATTAAATTTATTCTATCAAGAGCGGTTTTATCATAATATCATGCTGGGGAACTTTAATTTTCGAAAAAGATTTCATGTACCGAAACCCAAGATCCGAAGGGAAGTTCTTCAAAATCTCAGCGGAATTTCCGACAGACTCTCTTTCCTTGACATTACAAACCAGCAGCTTGAAGACTATCGAGAGAATGTTATACGAGCATCACTTTCCAATATTCTCCTCGCGTGTCGGGTAGCGAAGATAAGGACTCCATTATTAATCCATCGAGCCGAGAAAGGGAATAGAAAAAGAGAAATTTTCTTCCATAACGAAGGAAACGTCAGTGGCATCGACCTTTTCTCCTGCGCGAATATTAAACCTACTCTCCACGGCAAAACCTCTCAACAGCTCTCCGTGAAAATGAACCGAGACCAAACAAAGAGGAATACTATCTCCGCGATTGGATTCATCAACGGGTCGTGAAGGCATGAAATCCCTCTGAAAGCTTTAAACTGATGTGGATGGAGACTGGATCGATAACTTAATTCATTCATAAAACGTCGAAGCACCTGTCGACCAATTTCAAAAGTGCTCGACTTCTGGAGTCGCCTTAGGTACTTGAGAAAGGTATGGTGAAAAATATGGTCCGAAAAATGATCCCCGTGGGACTCGACGAACTTTTAGTTCCTCGCGTTGATATAAGGAGTAAAGAAGAAGCTTCCATTAGAAGAAGCTAAGAAATACCCAAAGATAAGCATGCTATTCAGCGAATTTAGGTTATAATTTCTATAATACTATTATAATAGGATGTAATGGTTTTCAGTATTCCTTCCGTTTAATATCTTCGGTGCTTTTCAATTTACTCTATTTCAAAACTTTTTCGTCTAATTGTGTGCCCTAAACCCCAAATTTTCTCCTTGTACGCGAAAAGTCGTACCTTAAATTTCGAAAGCTTATGATTCTTATATAAACTGTACTACAATCGTTGTACCACCTTTTACCTATATCGTGATAAGTTTTAGTTTGGTTGACCAGTTTCGAAGGTCCTCAGATGCAAAATAACTGTAAAATTGGAACGAATAAGGTATGTACTACCAATTCTTTTAATTTCATTTCCGCAAATCTAAAAATTCCAACTACGAATTCTATCACAAGGTGTATAGACTGTAGAGCTTAGATACCATTAGAAATTCATACACTACTACTAAGCTGTAGTCGAAAAGAAATGGTAAGTTGGTACTCTCAGTCACTCCATTTGGGTCATGTGAAGTGTAACAAGTCGCTCACTGTATATTGAGTGAAAAGAATAAATAATTTCCACGGTAAATTAAGTAAAGAAACAAATAATACCCACAGTAGCTGGGAGTGGATCCGTCCAACTACATATATTAAAACCTGGCAGAGTGCCATTCGGGTAACTTTGAATTATTTCCAAACATTTTCCTTTGTCTCAAAGAGATACTTGTTTCCATTTATCAGCAGAATTTTTTCTTAAACCAAAACTGGTTTTTTCAAGCATATGTGCTACTAATAACTCTAACAACACGAAAGAAAATTCAAAACTTTACAAAGATATATACGACCAACTGATCCAAAATAATACGTTCGCCAAACTTCCCCGATATCTTTTATGCGTCCAAATTCTACCCATCTATTACAGCCTCAACGAAACACGCTTCCAAGCTGGTAGGATAAGCTTCTAAAGAGCGAACAACATCCGCACCAAAAAGGAAAAAATTGGTCTTACGTAAACTGCTTAAAAATTCTACCCTAGCATATTATATATTCCCTGGATATGAATCCTACCAGTAGAGGCAGACGAATGGTTGGAACAAGGTTTTCCGAAACTTCATTTTATGCACGACCTCAAAAATCAAACAACACGCTCGTTGACCGCATAAATGAGGCATAAAAATCGAAGTAAACCAGTTAGTGAACAAAAAGGTAATCCGTAAATCCTATTTGGGGTTGTGACCTCAGCATCGGGGGTAGATTTGGATTAGCGCCTCAGAGTGTTTAGAAGGAAAAAGTGACAGGTTCTAATCCTATTTCGTATACAGCTCGGTGTGATCCGTAATATTTATATTTACGTTTTGTTCTCATACAATGTTGTATGAGAACAAAACAAAATTTGTTCCTTACAAATTCCTCCATCAGAAACTAAACCACGAAAAATATCAAATGAAGACAAATATCTTGCCCTTCGTAGTGTTCGAATGCCACAGTTTTATTTCAAAGATAAAATAGCAAATTACACGAATAAATATGTATAAGATATTGCAAAAAAGAAAATCCACAAAGCATGAGAAAGAAGCAAAAGATTCAAAATATGGGCAACTGATGTAACCAGAGAAAAAAGAATCATGTCCATAATACAACTGCAATGATAAAAGAATAATATTAATTCTGATTACTTCATCTTTGTGGTCACGAATGTCGAGTTCTACGGAAAAATATTTACAAATATAAAGAAAATATGCATAGGGTTATCAACAAATTTGGAAAGATTATCAAGCATCTTAAAGTATGTAATTTCTGTTCAAATTCTATATGGTTGAAAACCAAGGTACAACATTTTCGAGGTATGCCAAAGATGAGAATCGAAGCCAGTTCTAAAGGAATGTTACTTCTATTTTTAACGAAAGTGGTAGGATGAATACATTTTGAATCCTAAGCACAACCTTAAAGAGTTACAACCGCAACTTCAGCATCGCCATCATTAAAGAAAATAATGCAATTTTAATGAATCTTTCAGAAAATGGAAGGTAGAATTCAAGTTTTCGTTAAAAAAATTTAAATATGAAAATTAAAAATTATTAAGATAATTTCCGATTATTTTTCCTGAAATTTCATCCTCCTTGCAACTCCCTAAAGGTGAGAACACGTAATATGTTTCTTGATCAGATCAAGTAAATAAAAAATCAATCCATCACCANTAAATATAAATAATTTCTTATAAATTAAAAAAATAACTTCAAGGAAATTATATGTGTTTTGAATTAAAGCAAAGCCCACTGAAAGATATTAAGCTGAGGCTACTCAGACTTTACCTTATGTTTCAGGGCTTAGTACCCCATGGGTTTAAATACCTCACCGGCTTTTCAAATTTTAATTCTCGAAAGTTTTTGCTATAGTGAAGGGAACACTTTTTTCTTTCTACCTACGGTCTTGATAGCATTTCACCACTTTGGAAAAATTAGCAGAAAGGCTTGTAGCTCGATTCGCATTCGTATTTAAAGAGAAATACGAGTTGGAAGGATCCATCTGCGTGTCTGAAGGAGAATTTTCCATTCCTCTGTGAATGGCACTAGTTCGAAATGGGATTCGTACGAATGTTCAGGCTTCTTCAAAAATAGATGACCCTTTCTAGTATCGTGTTAGCAGTTGAACTGTTAGAACTCTTTTACGATAAGCAACTCGTATGTATCGTTATCATAAATTAGGATATTTTACAAAGTTTATAAAATTATCCAAATATAAGAGGTATAAAACACAAAAGAAAACATATGATGAATAAAAGGCTAAATTTTGCACAATTTTAGCCCTCAATAAACACAACTTTGATAAAACATGAATATTCTTGTATTAATGCCAAACTACAAAATTTAGTTAAAAACGAAGCGATGTAAAAAAACTTTAAGGAAGTTAGCTCTGTCACTTGATCGGAAGTATATTTATCTTAGGGCGAGCTATTCATTCCCACTATATTTTAATGTTTTCAATCAGGTTTTCTGTTCTTTTTCAAATTTTGTAGAAATGCTATTGTAATTTTATACTCCGTTCAAAATTTCATCTGAGGTAAATAATATTTTTGAGATTTAGAACGAAATAAACTATACGTTTTACCTGCAGATACGGATTCGTACCGATTTCGTAAATGAAATCACCATAAAAGACCAAGAAAGATGCATAGAAAGATTTTCCTATTTCTAATTTAATTTTACAACATTATCGTCATATATTGATTGAGGGAAATGTTATATAATTACAGTGCTAACCTCTCACCTATCCTTTAGACTATTGAGGTATATTTTTAGCATAATAACCATAACAAAAAAGAAAGCAAATTATCATGGTTTCCGATACAGGAACAACCCTGAACCACAGAGAAATTCAACTATATATTTCCTTAGTTTGACCAACTGTGAACGCGCAACTTACCTGGTTCGCAAATTTGGTACGTACGAATATACTACATAAATTATGTCAGGACAAAATTTTCCTAATCGTACGAGAAGCTTCGCTAAAAACTGCTTTGAGCAGTTTTTGTATCATAATAAAAATCAAAACAACAAGAAATACGGTTTCATACGGACATATCCTAATAGCGCCATTCATTAGTAACTCGGACACCGTAGGAATCATATATATAAAAAGCAAATGTCTGTCCGTCCGTCCGTCCCCCTATTTATCTCAGAAACGGCTTGACTTAGAGATCTGAAACAAACTGCATTGTGTTTCTACGATGCTGAACCCC
>KZ308186.1:197777-229427 GCA_000376725.2 Ladona fulva | reverse complement strand
AAATAATGGTAAGAAATATATTGAGTTATTATGATCTTACGGCAGAATTTTTCTGTGCTTAGGAGGACCAGATATATACGATAATACATATATTTTCAAACTAAATTAAGTCCCGTCATGCTTGAAGGGGGCGTTTACTAGTTAGTAAACTAGTTCTCAAGAATTTATTCTTCAGAATATATGTAAACTAGTAGTTTGTTAGTTTACATATATTCTTGAGAATTTATAAGTGAATACTATAGGTCTTAAGGGCCTTTTTACCCGTGAATAACCGTTTGTCTCACGTGCAAGAGTATTTTATCAGTAAAAACTCCGTTATCTAGGCAGAGATTTCAGTAATCATTTTGGAATCAATCCCCAGGGGCACAAATTGCTTTCCGCAGGCCTCAAGATCCACTGAATCTGCTTTCAGTGAACTACCGCTACAGCAAAGAAGTCTTCACATTCTAAGCATAGGCTGAATAATGAAGCGTGACATTTTCACTATTGACGTCAATCTTAAACCCACGCATCGTTTACGAATTGAAAATAAAGCAAGGCTTCCAAATTCCGGCGATAGATTTGCGAATGAGTACTCTTTGCAGAGAGCAAAATTGTTTTCTAGGAATGAAACAAAAAATTTCAAAGGAGCTTTTTATTATTGGATTAACATTTGGTAACTTGAATCGGATCTGGATGGCATGAAGAGAGAATGAAATTTTGATTCGAGTTAGAAAAACAAAAATTTCGATGGAGGCGTACGTGTGGGATCCGCGCTTCGAAGCGCTTTGTTTACATTGTGATATATTTGTTTCATTTTATACCGACCGAATATTTCAGACAAAAGCGTCGTAATATTTTCGGAAGGATATAAAAATTTTGCAGGTATGGTCAAATGAATTGTTCGATCAGAAATACGATATGGCACTCCATTACTTATTGATAAGATGATACGTGATCTATTTTAGCTCTTCTGAGTAGGATTAATTGAAATTAGGATCGTAGAAATCCTGGGTTGAGTTTCATGAGAAATCGAAGATCAGTTCTGCCACAGTGGTCAAGACCACATATTAAAATTTTGCAAAAGTTCAGTTGATAAAACATTCCATTTGTACAGAAAAGGTGAACCTAATATGTCTTAAATTTAAGAGAGTAGAAATATTAATATTTTGGATCATCGATTCCAGAAATGTCTACTTTCATATTCGTAACGAGGCATGGCAATATGTTTAGAGATGCTTCCTAGACTTTTATCTGACGCTAATAAACGCTTTTGGTAAAACTTCATGGTAAACAGATTTCATTTCGTTCGTTTCAGTGTATATTAAAATCGAAAAAGAAGAAAATATGAATTTTAAGCAAAACAATGTGCTGTTTTAGTAACGCACTTCTAGTAAACGACAAAATATATTGCAAATAAAAGCGCGCATATAATATAAAATGTATACTTTATTAAAAATGAAGAAAATGTTACCTCCGAATTCATCCCACAATGAAATTAAGCTCACCAGTGTGACGTTGTACACCGGGTGGGAGTTACTGTTCTGCACGGTAATTGGCTAATTTAAAACCCGAGCGTAGCTAAAATAACCAAATGATTACTCAACTTTAACAAAAACCGAACAAACATTTCGTCGACGTAAAGGAAAACTTATAGTAATTCCGGAAAATTGGCTCGATCCCCGCCAAGGGAGTTGCAAGAAAGCTAATTTGCCTCAGTCATACTAATGCCAAATTTTATAATTAATCACCGCGGAAAATCAACACCAAGAAAGATTTAACCACGGCTCTATTTCCGTGTACATTTTCACCATCACCAAACACGGGAAAACAAACATTGAATAGTTTCCAACGATGGCCTTATTTTCCTCCCAAGCACGGCCAATTTTTTTATCGCAAACTCATATTTATTCTACTCACCTGCCGCAGCATGGACTAAAAAGACTACTCACCTAAGGAAATTTAGCATAAAAAGAGGCAAAAGAGGAATTTTCCACACCGCACAATTTGAGTGCAGTCCATGAAAAAAGTGAATAAAAACTGTGGAAATTTACCTGAAAAAATAACGCTCCCACAGAATCGATAACCGTGTATATATGTTCCATCCCTTCCAGCAGATACGAATACATTTCTCTAGGTAACCAAATACACTATGGAGATTATTTAATTTATGAACTTCAATACATGGAAATAATATAGAATAAGGAATTTGTATTATCCTAGAATCGAATAATGCATTTATTGTAAAAGTTTGAAATGATCTAAATCTACAAATTTCCTCATGGTATATACTCATTATTTTTGTAGAAATTATGGTCACAGTTCTTGTAAGACATTCTTAAAGTATTGCTATGTCCTCAGAGTTTAAGAATACCAACTCCGTTGAATGTTTCTGACAAATTATTTTAATAAAAATATTGATAGTTCTGCCGCACAGCATTCTTCGCTAAGTATATTCGTTACTTTATATATCGACCGTAATATTTTCTTTTCTTTCAAACGTTTTTCAATTACATTAAAAGTTACCAAGGCGATATCAGAAAAAATTGATTTTGTAAACCTAACTTTCAAATTAAAATATTTCTTAGCTGTACGGGTAGTAACTTTTGTCTTCTGCGAATTTTACTGGATGTCTTCTTGGAACATTTATGAAAATGCAAGGTAGAATATTTAATTGAATACAAGAAATGTTGTCAAAATATATAGACGATAATTCAACGAAATCGCAGTAATTGATACCAAAGTAACTAAATAGGTAGAATATCAATTCCAATTAGAAAACTAATAACCGTTTAAACTATATCAATTCACCAATTTAGTGACCTCCCAAAAACTTATTTGTGGTATTTTATCTGCTTACGTATCGTAACGGATAGGTTAACGGAGCTAAATAACGTATCTAACCTGCCTGATAATAAGGAAAAGTCGTATTTAGTTTCAGCAATATACCTCTAAATCAATTAACAAGCAATGTCAAGCACATCTGGTGTCATTACTCCGGAGCTAATTCCGCAATTTAAAAATTGTTTGTTGAAAATTGAAATGTACCTTTGTAGTAGAATAGGCAGAACTCAGACAGGACAAACCAGCGCCTCTTCCAAAGCATAAGTCCTTCGCTGCCCTGCTTGTGAAGCCAGCCTTGCATGGTCACGGTGGACCCCGGAGCCCTTTTCACTGATGGTGACCTCAGATGCTTCTGGGGGTGAGAGGACGATGGCTGCACCTGCTGAATACCGTCAGAGACTCCTTGGACGCCGTTCGAAGCGACGGCCGAGCCGCCCTTCCCAGCGAATCCCGAGGACGCTCCCGGTATTTGCGTCGGAGGGGCCCCTGGCGGCAGTGCATTCTGATGTTGGTTGGGGTATCCATGAGGAGGATTGCTCTTCCGACGAGCTTGCTAAAATTTTAAAGAAAATACAGATATTAGTCTCTGAAATGCCTTTTAATAAAATATAATAAACAATACTGTATGTAAATAAAATACGTGGTACGCAATATAAAATACGTCGTACAAATGAAATGTATATAAAATATTGTAGCTACTTAAGGAACCTCAAACATTTTGGTCTAATAATTTGTATAGATAGTATAATGTTATTAACAACAGCTTATCTCTTATTTTTCCTAATATAATATGTATGAAATTTAAAAAAAGTTTTTTATCAGTTTTTCTACTTTTATGTTTTCTGATACTATTGACCAGAGCACTCCCTAATGAGTCACTCCATGTTGGCCTAGGAAGACTCTTATGCTCTGAATTTGTATTATTAGTACGAATTCTTATACATTTATAGCTAATAAACATTTATAAATTTTAAACGCAACACTAAGTGAATGAAATTTTTCCATATGTTATACCGATTTGATGAGGTAGTTCCGCATTTAATTCGTAAATTTCTTTAACTCTACATTTATGACCGAATATTTTTTCATCGATTCCATTTCAGTACAACGTGTTATCGTCTAAACTAGGAGATGGGAAAGTTTATTAATTGAATCATGGTAAAATAGTTGGTAACATTTGAATTACGTGTTGGCCGTGCTTACACATCAAGGAATATAGAATGAGTAACGATACAGAAATATTTTCCATTTTATTTTTATTTGTCATACAATGACGGATTGTCATTGTATGACAATCCGTCATTGTTGTTGATTATGATTGGATTAATAATAATGATTAGAATAATATTACGGTATTATATTATCACATATTGTTGTTGAAATTAATTTGAATGAATACCGAAAAACTTCCTTGAGAAATTAGGAGAGATCTTTCAAAAACATGTACATTTCCTAAGTATCTGAATCAGGACACCAATACTCATTTTCCGGACCTGGGAGTGAGCATTTTGCCTAGGGAATATAATTTCTAGACGAATTGCCATCCTCAACCTAGCTACCACACATCGAATAGTATAAATGAAAATGCATTTCATACGTAGATCTCACGGACAGTTACTGGGTTATATATTAAGATGGGTGACAATTTGCGCATTAAATGCTAATAAATGCTAATTTGCTGAGGAAGAAGCACATGCTCTATTTCGCTACATATATTTGTAAAAGTGCTATCAACTTAAAATAGTTCCTGCTAGAGTCGCTAGTTTCGCCAAAAATTCACTCCATTCACCGCAAAATGTATTCGCTCTTTTGCAATTGCAGGGACAATTATCCTCACTACGTTCACACTGTAGAACCCCAAGTGACCTTTTCGGTCAAATTGTAATTTCTATCTGCATATGAACGAGATGAAGCAGGCTCGTCGTTGATATTCAGTACTCGAATAAAATAGCTCGAGAATCCCATAATCACGTTCTATCCAAGAATGTGATTCAATTTCATGGACTTGAGATTACCCCAGAGGATGCCACGGGATGCAAATTGAAGACTATTAGGCGTGGAGGAAAAACGATAAAAGGATCGGGCTTCACTCGGCCAGCAGTAGCCACGAGATAGGTTTCTCTTTAACAGAATACGCCGCCTATTTGGAGCAGGTTTGTTTAGTAAAAGTTAGAATACATGAATGCTATCATTTCCTGGAAGAAGGCTTTCATCTCCCTGTCTGGCAACGAGGGAATCAATCGACGCCACTATACGCTCCGAGCCTAAAACGATTTCCGATACTCTCGTTTGCAGTAATGCGACACAGTATAGTGGCTATTGATTTTGTAGATTCCTCGAACTTCGCCAAGTCTTGCCAATTTTTTTATAGAACACTTGCCGAAAAGGAATCCAATAAAATTCGGTCCCGCTAACCGAGATCTGTCTCTCTCTGGCCGCATCTACGACTTTATTCACCGAAATGGAAAACGATTCAGTCCCATCCGTAGGACATTTTGAAAATTGAATGATAATTTTATTTCCTTCGATGAGAGACGTAAATGATGCGACAGAGAGTAATTTTGTGGCGAAAAAGCATAAATATTCTTTTATTTTACGGAAACAATTACTGCAACTGAATTGATGAGCACATTTTATTTGCTATGATATAGCAGGTCTATAAAACTTAATCAAGTCAAAGAGAGTAAAACTAAACCCATGACTGTATTAATCTACTGTCCTTTAAAACCAAGGAGAATGACTACGACGAACAAAAAATAAGAAAATATAAGAAAAAATATTCTGACAACTTTTGTGCAATAATGACATTTTTTAGTAAAAATGAGAATAAGAAAGAGGTAGGAATCTTGACTCCACATATTACACGTGAAACTAAAGATGAAGAATGTTTGAAGAAAAAGAAACCTTGTACTTTTTCCACGGGATTTTAATACAGACACGACCAAGTTTCAGCGAATGAACGCCATCATCAGGTCTGTCTGTCAATGTCTGTGAATTCAAGATTTTAATTTATCAACGAAAAATTAGATATCCTATCAGTAAATTGAGGAAAACCAATATTTGAAGAAAAACTTCCACAAAATCATCTTCATTTACAATAAATCTCTTTTTTGTCGATTCATCTAATTCGTAATCTTATAGCAGAGAGTGTCACAGAAGAATCCAGAAAAGTTTAACATAATTTGAAATGATTTCTTTAAAGATTAAAGAAGAAAATTAAACAGTAGAACCTTTGAAATTTCAAATTTCAGTTGCTGATACAAAATATGTTCTAATAAAAGTTGTACAGAAACCCACTTATCCATTCGTACGAGACAAAGGAAACATAAAAAATCTTCCTTCCGTTGACCCACATGTCAATAAACTGAACATAAAGATTTATTGAGGTCAATTTCTCCAGCTTTCAAATGCAATTACTCTTTATATTTTAACTGGCAATGAGATTTGATTTATCACACGCTTTCCTTTTCTGATATGTGCCGAACAGTATGTTATCACTTCATTCGATGAATTGAAAAAACAAGTATTACAACAAGAGATAAGATAGAATCTATTGATTCGGCCTCGACTTAGTGGTACTTCTCCATTATTAAGAATAAGGAAAAGAACACTTCTACCGTTACCTGAATAATTTTTATTACACGACCATGGTTTCGACCCTTCAGGTAACGATAAAATTTTTCTTTTCCTTATTCTTTGTAAGAGATAAGATATTGAACGAAAAACGAAAATAATAGTTGTAAAATGTTTATCTTCTGAAGACATTTCTATGGGTTTTAATCTATATTTCAATTAAGATAATTCAATTAAGTGCTTTAGATGGATTCCATCTTCAAAGTTTTGATTGAATTATAACCTTAAGTTGAACAATGAAAACTGAGCCACCTTTACAAAATAATCTTATTTTTGCTGGAATTATCAATCATAAAATTTTCTTTTCACCGAGCTCAAGGAAACGGCATAAAATCTTAATTTTATTTTAATCGAAGCGGGAAATAGTTTACTACCTTAACGATTAAGTCGGGTGACATTTAATGACGAGTGAAGATCGAGGGTAAGTTTATTATGATAATAATGTAAATACCCTTCACCTTTAAATGTTCAATCAGTTTGGGATTTTTGACAACTTCCTTAATTATTAATTACCTTAATAAGGGTTAAGGGTTAGATGTAAGAAGAGACTTGTTAGTCTCAATCTCGCCCTGAATAAAGTCCTTTACTATTATTATTATAATCCTTCACCATCTTGATTTTATCGCCAGTTAAATCGCACTATCAGCTTTTGAAAATATAAACACTAGTAAAGATGAAATTATACTATAGTCCGCAATAGTACATACTCAGTTCAACCCTGTAAAATTACAAAGGGTTGTATAAGAAGCCTTTGTGAGTACCCTTAAGTAATAAACAATACAGAGTCAGGGTAATTATTAATATTAAAAATATTAAAATGCTCCATTAGAGTGAAATTTTTACTATACCACACAAAACACCATACACACGACCATGGTTTCGTAGCGTGGCTACATCATCAGGTCTATGATGACCAGATAATTGTATCTTAATAGGAACTTTTCACAACATGATCGACCCCTAGGTACAAGCATGACATTTTCCAATACTTGACAAATCATTTCGGTGCTTGACAGCTCACATAAAAATCACACCTTTTCTATACAAAAACTACTTGGCAGTCCAGATCTTTTAAACTTAAAAACAATTGTATGCACTCAGAGCAAGAATTCTTTCTCTTTCAGATCTCTCTCTGTAAATGAATATCAGTTTCATTCGCTTGAAATCCAATCCAAGGGAAAAAAAATCTCGACTGGCGCTTAAACAATCATAAACACAACTCGGAAACGGCACACGGGAAATCGCTAAAAGCACCGCGATCGTCGAGCTCGAGAGAATAGAAAAACACATTAGGAGCACCGCCGTGACCGTCTTCTTTTTTCCCGAAAATTCAAAGGGGAGTAAAAGGGAGAAAGATCTGGAACCGAATGTGTTCCCTTTGTGATCCTCAATCGACCGCAATGCAGAAGAAAGCCACAGCGCAAACGAGCCCGGCCTTTTCTTCCGTTCTCGATAAGAGCCGCCTAATGCAACCTTTCATTAGAAGAGAGCGTTACGCTGCAATGGAGTACGATGCACGGCCGACGCGTGTGCTAATGTAAATCAGATGCGATATCCCCAATCGATGTATCCGACGAGACAACGGCGATGCCGAGAGTGGTTTCTGTTTAGATACAGACATTCTTTTCCCCGGCGCATTAGGCAAATTGAACCGGGTACTTTCGCGGGGCGAAGGAGTTTTTTATATAGCCCAGGCTCTTTTCATCGCCGGAGACGGACGGATAAATACAGCCGACGATGTTCGGACTATCGCATCATCTACATCTCCATCAACCCTCGCTCATAAATGCCTACGATGCCCTTTGACCGGTGGTCCGTTTGCGGCAGGAATGCAAATACGCGCTGGAATTGAACCCAGGATCCTTGGGGCGAGAGAGAGGGGACTTGCAGACAGCGGCGTTACCTCTGTTATGCATATATCTGCGTCTGCGACGCCCTTCCCAATTAGAGTAATGTGTTGATTTGCTGCAAATTGGAGGCTTTAATAAGCTACGGTGCTTGATATCCGGAGGTCATTAAGTGTGAAATACACCTCGTGATTCGAATGAGAGATTTATAAATCGCAATGAAGCCGACAAATTGCCATTCTTCCCGTGGGTAATAAAACGGACACGGAAAGGTTTTCATAGAAATCGTTCAATTACCGATTAATATTGGGATAGAAAGGGTTTAAAAACTGTATATGGATCAGCAGGATCATTCTTGACTACCACTATTTATCTAATTTTAAGAAAAACGCAACCATTCTAATCCTCCATGAGGAAGGGTGAATTTTTAACAGCATTTGAATTTTCCATGTACTGTTTCAGAAGATAACATTCCGAAATTTCCTGATTTCTTGAAAGAAAATAAATAATAAAAGCGGAAAATGTATTTAAATTAATTATTTATTTAAATTAATTTGATTTATTTTTGCAATTAAATTTTATTTAAAATAATTTTTATTTACTTATTGTAATCAAATTTTATTACTACGACGAACAAAAAATAAGAAAATATAAGAAAAAATATTCTGACAACTTTTGTGCAATAATGACATTTTTTAGTAAAAATGAGAATAAGAAAGAGGTAGGAATCTTGACTCCACATATTACACGTGAAACTAAAGATGAAGAATGTTTGAAGAAAAAGAAACCTTGTACTTTTTCCACGGGATTTTAATACAGACACGACCAAGTTTCAGCGAATGAACGCCATCATCAGGTCTGTCTGTCAATGTCTGTGAATTCAAGATTTTAATTTATCAACGAAAAATTAGATATCCTATCAGTAAATTGAGGAAAACCAATATTTGAAGAAAAACTTCCACAAAATCATCTTCATTTACAATAAATCTCTTTTTTGTCGATTCATCTAATTCGTAATCTTATAGCAGAGAGTGTCACAGAAGAATCCAGAAAAGTTTAACATAATTTGAAATGATTTCTTTAAAGATTAAAGAAGAAAATTAAACAGTAGAACCTTTGAAATTTCAAATTTCAGTTGCTGATACAAAATATGTTCTAATAAAAGTTGTACAGAAACCCACTTATCCATTCGTACGAGACAAAGGAAACATAAAAAATCTTCCTTCCGTTGACCCACATGTCAATAAACTGAACATAAAGATTTATTGAGGTCAATTTCTCCAGCTTTCAAATGCAATTACTCTTTATATTTTAACTGGCAATGAGATTTGATTTATCACACGCTTTCCTTTTCTGATATGTGCCGAACAGTATGTTATCACTTCATTCGATGAATTGAAAAAACAAGTATTACAACAAGAGATAAGATAGAATCTATTGATTCGGCCTCGACTTAGTGGTACTTCTCCATTATTAAGAATAAGGAAAAGAACACTTCTACCGTTACCTGAATAATTTTTATTACACGACCATGGTTTCGACCCTTCAGGTAACGATAAAATTTTTCTTTTCCTTATTCTTTGTAAGAGATAAGATATTGAACGAAAAACGAAAATAATAGTTGTAAAATGTTTATCTTCTGAAGACATTTCTATGGGTTTTAATCTATATTTCAATTAAGATAATTCAATTAAGTGCTTTAGATGGATTCCATCTTCAAAGTTTTGATTGAATTATAACCTTAAGTTGAACAATGAAAACTGAGCCACCTTTACAAAATAATCTTATTTTTGCTGGAATTATCAATCATAAAATTTTCTTTTCACCGAGCTCAAGGAAACGGCATAAAATCTTAATTTTATTTTAATCGAAGCGGGAAATAGTTTACTACCTTAACGATTAAGTCGGGTGACATTTAATGACGAGTGAAGATCGAGGGTAAGTTTATTATGATAATAATGTAAATACCCTTCACCTTTAAATGTTCAATCAGTTTGGGATTTTTGACAACTTCCTTAATTATTAATTACCTTAATAAGGGTTAAGGGTTAGATGTAAGAAGAGACTTGTTAGTCTCAATCTCGCCCTGAATAAAGTCCTTTACTATTATTATTATAATCCTTCACCATCTTGATTTTATCGCCAGTTAAATCGCACTATCAGCTTTTGAAAATATAAACACTAGTAAAGATGAAATTATACTATAGTCCGCAATAGTACATACTCAGTTCAACCCTGTAAAATTACAAAGGGTTGTATAAGAAGCCTTTGTGAGTACCCTTAAGTAATAAACAATACAGAGTCAGGGTAATTATTAATATTAAAAATATTAAAATGCTCCATTAGAGTGAAATTTTTACTATACCACACAAAACACCATACACACGACCATGGTTTCGTAGCGTGGCTACATCATCAGGTCTATGATGACCAGATAATTGTATCTTAATAGGAACTTTTCACAACATGATCGACCCCTAGGTACAAGCATGACATTTTCCAATACTTGACAAATCATTTCGGTGCTTGACAGCTCACATAAAAATCACACCTTTTCTATACAAAAACTACTTGGCAGTCCAGATCTTTTAAACTTAAAAACAATTGTATGCACTCAGAGCAAGAATTCTTTCTCTTTCAGATCTCTCTCTGTAAATGAATATCAGTTTCATTCGCTTGAAATCCAATCCAAGGGAAAAAAAATCTCGACTGGCGCTTAAACAATCATAAACACAACTCGGAAACGGCACACGGGAAATCGCTAAAAGCACCGCGATCGTCGAGCTCGAGAGAATAGAAAAACACATTAGGAGCACCGCCGTGACCGTCTTCTTTTTTCCCGAAAATTCAAAGGGGAGTAAAAGGGAGAAAGATCTGGAACCGAATGTGTTCCCTTTGTGATCCTCAATCGACCGCAATGCAGAAGAAAGCCACAGCGCAAACGAGCCCGGCCTTTTCTTCCGTTCTCGATAAGAGCCGCCTAATGCAACCTTTCATTAGAAGAGAGCGTTACGCTGCAATGGAGTACGATGCACGGCCGACGCGTGTGCTAATGTAAATCAGATGCGATATCCCCAATCGATGTATCCGACGAGACAACGGCGATGCCGAGAGTGGTTTCTGTTTAGATACAGACATTCTTTTCCCCGGCGCATTAGGCAAATTGAACCGGGTACTTTCGCGGGGCGAAGGAGTTTTTTTATATAGCCCAGGCTCTTTTCATCGCCGGAGACGGACGGATAAATACAGCCGACGATGTTCGGACTATCGCATCATCTACATCTCCATCAACCCTCGCTCATAAATGCCTACGATGCCCTTTGACCGGTGGTCCGTTTGCGGCAGGAATGCAAATACGCGCTGGAATTGAACCCAGGATCCTTGGGGCGAGAGAGAGGGGACTTGCAGACAGCGGCGTTACCTCTGTTATGCATATATCTGCGTCTGCGACGCCCTTCCCAATTAGAGTAATGTGTTGATTTGCTGCAAATTGGAGGCTTTAATAAGCTACGGTGCTTGATATCCGGAGGTCATTAAGTGTGAAATACACCTCGTGATTCGAATGAGAGATTTATAAATCGCAATGAAGCCGACAAATTGCCATTCTTCCCGTGGGTAATAAAACGGACACGGAAAGGTTTTCATAGAAATCGTTCAATTACCGATTAATATTGGGATAGAAAGGGTTTAAAAACTGTATATGGATCAGCAGGATCATTCTTGACTACCACTATTTATCTAATTTTAAGAAAAACGCAACCATTCTAATCCTCCATGAGGAAGGGTGAATTTTTAACAGCATTTGAATTTTCCATGTACTGTTTCAGAAGATAACATTCCGAAATTTCCTGATTTCTTGAAAGAAAATAAATAATAAAAGCGGAAAATGTATTTAAATTAATTATTTATTTAAATTAATTTGATTTATTTTTGCAATTAAATTTTATTTAAAATAATTTTTATTTACTTATTGTAATCAAATTTTATTTATGTAAATTGATTTTTATTTATTTACTGTAATTAACTTTCATTTATTTATTTAAATTAATGTTTATTTATTTATTTTTAGCCATCAAGAGCTTATTCACACAGTTTTAGTCAAACAACTTTCAGGGAAGAAAAATACAAAAATGACATAAGAATAATTTTCCGCTTTTTTGTCTTAAGGAAAAGTTTTATAGTCCAACGATAATTAAGACTCCTACAAAGAAGTTGAGAAAAAAAACTTTTAAAAAGGACCTGATAATTTTCGATGATCAATATAATAAGAATTTCCGAAATGTTCCAAGAGACAGGTATAGTACATACATACTCTCCAGTGAAAATATTTCCTGTCAATCGCGAAATTCGATTAGTTAACGCGGAAAGTATGGAGATTAAGTTTTTTAATATCTTGAATTTAATGTAAATTCACTTATAAACTTAATGTATCTTCAACTTGATACTATTTGCTGAAATAATCACAGACTGAAAGTATTACCTTAATACCGAATCAACAATACTCTTTGAATTATGCAAATGCATGGTATAGATACATCGTCGTAGTCGTAGAAGAGGAAAATGAAATATCCATGGGAAATCTTTGTTTAAATGGATCAACTATTTATAGGAAATTTTGATCAAAATTTAAATATTCTCCTTTCCGAAAAAATATTCAGTTATTCCCAAAGAAAATTGAGATTGTCTTCACTTTAAAAAAAATAAAATTATTTTTTTAAAAGTGAGAATAACAATAAAAATATATAAAAGTAGCAAATTTTTATGATTCAATTATCACAGAGAAATTCACATCTAATGGCAACACCACTTGTTTAAAAGGATATTATTTATATCTTTTGAAAGTCATTGCGGATCATTTTAATTGGCTCAGACCTCCGGAACTTCACAAAGGAATTTCGATAGACGATTGTCTGTCGAGATCACATGCTTTTCTAAGCAGCCTAACTATATAACCCTTAAATGAATTATTCAGAAAGGAATAAACGAGTTCGCCTAATGGCACGATTCGAGAAGGTGGTCGTGCCATTCAAATTGGGAACTGCCTCCCAAGTTGCCCATTAATAATGTCTGATGCGAAGATTAAAATGCTTTCCGCAGGGGGACGGAAATTTAGTTTCTGGTAAAGTAGGATACCACACTACAGTTTCCGATACCCTTTGTTATACTAAATAAGGATTAGATTCGCTCTCAAAATATGTTTAGGTAAATCGACAGGGTGATGAATTTTCCTCTTATTAGGACTGTCATTTGCATTTTTTAATAACCGTATCATATTTACTTTTTGGCTACATCGACAATATTCTAGCCTGTATTAACAGGATTTTCAATTATTCTTCTATATAAAAGTTTCCATATCGAAAATAAGTATTATTTCACTCACCTAAAATATTCGAAAAAGTACTCCCGTTGTCGCAGAAAGAGAAATATGTCTTTTTATCACGCATGTCTCCATACCATTACTAACTACAACTACTAACGGAGAAAAGAAATTAGGGAAAAATGGAAAGCTTTATCTATACATAAGCACATAGCTAATATATAGAGCTACTAATTTTTCTGAGTATTTCTGTTAGAAATGATGTACTCATTGTAAGGTTATGAAGAAAGATAGCAAACAGGTAAAGATTCTCGGGTAAAGCAGAGAGAAAGACAAACCCAAAGTTGCTATGTGACATAATGAAAGGGATTAGTTATCAGGAAGAGAAGGAAATGGAGTTAAGTAGGGGATTAAGGGCATATGAACCAGCTGAAATGACGATGACTAATGACAAGACAAAGTATTCAAACAACTCCATTTTGTAATTAACTAAATTGATTCAATTTCATAATTACCATGAATATTCAACTTTCTATGCATGGAATAATTCTGAAAGAGTTAAAACATGCCAAAAATTCCTTTTCGCGAAAGGAAAAATCTACAGGTGAATCAAAAACCATAGATTTTTATAAGCTATATTCTTAAGATCTAAAATATTCATTCTCTGAAATTATTGAGTAAAATTCTCTTTAATTTCTGATCATAAAACTCAACGATGCTATACTTTCGTTATCTGGTAATTTTAAATGTAATAAATTTCAACCGTCTTTACTACGTCGATCTAACTAACGTCGAGTTACCGCGAGAAGGTTAAATCAATTTCAGTCTGAGTAGAGATAAATGCTGAATTAGAGTCTTGAAGTTTGCAATTTGTTTATTTCACGCGATTTAAGATGACAAATACTACTCTTCGGATGAAATTCGACTGCTGTGGGAAACCATAAAACCTGACGGTATTAACGATTATTCTCAAAATGTTTTTGAAAATTTATTAGGGTAAGACTGCAATTCTTGATAGGAGCATCTCATGCGCCTTAATTTTTCCTCCAAAAGAAAGGTGAGTAAAACAATATTAGTATGATATACAATAAAATGAAAAGAATGTATTAAAACTAGAAAACTAGCAATTTACAATATTTTATTCTCGCATTAGATGTGGACTAAAGCGATTTACATAATCGATTTGAGAGAGCGAATATAAATTTTATCTGAATGTATGAATGAAAGATAACAGCGTAAACAACTTACTCGCACATCCAGCAAAAAGTAGTGAGTGATTGGTCGGGCTTCATTATCAAAGCAATGCGGTATCATTCTGCTTTTAGCGTCCCTTTCACTACTCCGCATGCATTTATGGGTATAAACTCAGTGTTTACTGAAATCACTGCATCGAATTCCGACAGTCAAGAGTTCGCGCGTTAAATCGCTGTTGCTAAAATTGGACGAATAATGTGTACTGATGCCGAAAAGCCGACAACATCCGAGTTTGCAAATTGAACGCACGCCATTGTGGGAGCAAATATTCGGTATAATGCGGTATACGCATGGATTTGAAACATGCACTGACTTCTACGTCATTGTTATGCGTTTAAGTCTTCCTAATCCGCATCGATAAAAGGAAAGAGCCACCGAATTCTGAACGTTAAGCGTGTTTGCTCTTCAAAGGATCTATTGTTCTGAGTGTTTGGATGAGATTTCAAATTAGTTCGAGAGACTGTGTGAAATCAAGAGAAGATTGCACAGCTACAAGGGTCATGAGACACAAAGGAAACACCAATTCACTGCTTTGACATGATTATTGTGTTTCTACAGATTATTTCCTAGTTTTAAAAGAAGTTGAATGCATCTTAATAGGCTGGAGAAATGTGTTTTATGAAAAGTGATTTCCGTTAATCTCTTGCATTAGAGTAAGCATACACATTCAATACACGTAGCTTGGTTCCGTAAAGATTGATTCCTTTTAAGACCGACTGAAATATTCGGGAGGAAGCAACGTATTTTCTTCTTTTTACCTAAAACCCTCTTCTTTTTCGTGTTTCATATCTCAAATTGTCACATAACATAAGATATCAATGAAAAATATCTCTTCCGCATATTTTTTCTCCAAGAGTAAAAATAAGAATAAAGACGATAAAATTTATGATAAAAATTGATTATTTATATATCATGGATGGATCACTAAGACTAAGGAATGATAGGAAACCATCTCGTCATGCTTCTAATTCTAAAGTTTTACTTAAATTCTTTCTTTGAAGCGTAACAGCTAGTGATAAAATAAAATTATAAAAGATAACAGATACAAAATTCAATTCAATACGCAGAATTGGAACCCATGGTGGTTAATCCTAAAACATTAAGTGGGCGCAATAATGAAGCTCATCGCAATACAAATGCCCATATTTACGATATAATTCGAATAGAAATAACACTTAAACGTTTTCATTCGCACTTCAAACTGATTCTAATAAATAGGATGGAGAATCATTTACAGGAATGTATTTAATCAACCCCGCCACCGGTTATGATTCACTGCGGCATACATAATACAAATTTTACTATTCTTTTAAATCCATTGAAACTGAATCGTTTATTACTGTTTAAGTGAGACTAGCGAAGAGCGACTTGAGATGCGTTTATGATTTTTTTTATTTGATCAATGATAGAACTCAATCTACCTAGGAATATAGCAAACTTCTTCGAATATTTATTACAAAACTTGTACAGGTCCACAATAAATGTATTGTGGACCTGTACAAGTTTTGTGATAAATATTCGTTTATGATGAAGTTCCACCAAGTATCGCATAACCAAATTCTTTATGCAAACTTCTTCATTATCAGAACAATTTCAAACAAATAATTTCTTGCTATTAATATTACTTGTCGGCATGAGTGATCTTCTCTTCTTTTTGTTTTATACTTTACATACTGCCAATGGAGGTGTCATGGAGGAGTAATAACTTGAAGAGGGATCCTCCACTCAAATTTTTTCTAATGGTTTTCGAGAATGAATGCAGCGAGAAAAAAATTCAGAATTCAGGAAAAACAACTACCCCCTATTCTTACTTTCTGGTATAAGAATAGTTGTAGTTCTTTTTCAGCGTTTTCCAGTAAATTTTTGAATAGCCTCCCTATCGAGAACAGTGTTTAGACGAAAAAATGTGCTTTCGGAGCGAATTATTATGCACCGCTGTTTTGACAAGTAAGAAACTTTTTCGATCAGATGCAGATAGAAATTTTCAAGGATGATTT
Organism: Ladona fulva; assembly: GCA_000376725.2. Classification (NCBI taxonomy): domain Eukaryota; kingdom Metazoa; phylum Arthropoda; class Insecta; order Odonata; family Libellulidae; genus Ladona; species Ladona fulva. Next base: position 212,556 of record KZ308186.1, on the reverse strand, counting down.
AGCTACATTTAGAAGAAAATGAATATAGTACGGGCGTTGGCATTTACTAATGTCGTCTTTTCTAGTAAATTCTCCTAAGCGGAACAATGGCTCACATAAGGATTTCTAAGGGGGCATACAAACAGAAAGTTCCATTCATTCGCTTCTTCGGAGAAAGGGACTCGAAACTCCGATAAAATTTTAAAGGCATCTTAAGAAACTTGAGCCTTCTCGTCCCTAAAAGTTTCATCGGTGTCTAACCAAGTTCTGGATTTCATTGTAATTCATGCGCGTTGCGGCGTAACCTTAAGTTCCAGCAGGAAAGCTTGATAACTTCCCATTTCGGGTCCTTAACTATTTCGGCATCTAACTTACATTTAATGAACTCAAATGTTTGGAAATTTCATTCAACAGTGGACTCCGACTGTAACTGTAGATTCCGACCAGAAAATGCTTTTACAATAAAAAATCATATTGGAACTAGCAGAAAATATTGGTGGAAGCCCTATCGGACTTTTAATCTAAACTGAATATCAATTAAGGATAAGATATGACATTTTATAGGTTTTTATTGGAAATAATGAGAGAAAATATCGAGCTTTCATTCAATTTGCAAGCTGAAAAATCTTTTAAGGACTTTCAACTGCTTGACGGTCACGCATATTAATTTTACCCTTGAACATCCTCTATGATGTAATAAAATCTGTATTTGTTTATATTTTAATTTGTCGAAAAACAATCAACTAAAAACGGTCATTATCTATTATAACTGCATATTTTGTGATCCATCAGGTGATATTTGTATTTCCTTGGTTTTTTAATCATCCATATTTGAAAACGTTTCCGACAACGACAAGTGTTAAAATTTCTAATGAGAGACTCCATTCAAACATGAGAATTTAATATTTCAAAAATTAACTAAACTCAAATGGGCAACAAGTATAGCGTAATTTCGAAGAGTGGCAGCAAAATATGAATCCCGGAAATTGTGCTCATAATGAAAATTTACTATCGAAAAATCGAACTTTGTTGTATGTACCAAAGATATTGGGGTTATATACCTCGCAAGTCTTAAAATTAGACGTTAATTTTGGAAAATACAGATTCTGTCTTATAATCTATGAAAGGAAAATAAACAAGAAATATAAAGACAGAAATGCAATAAAACTTCGGTATTTACAAATTTCGTTACTTATTCCGTTAGAAGGCACTTTCTTGCAAGAGCTCATGTTTAGGATGGATGGTGTTTTAAAATTTCAAATGAAATTTATCTTGGTTTCATTAAGAGAGATTGATCACGATTTTCTGTAGTATTTAAAATCAGGGGAGTCATAAATCTCGTTATTATATTTCCTATGTCAACAGATTACTCGGTGAACCATAATTTCTTTCATGTATAACCTCAATTTCGTTTACTCTTGAAAACAAAATTAATTTCAATTACTTTAAATTCGGCATAAATTGCAGAAGTGAATACCGCAATCACTCCGCCAAATAGTATGAAAGAATATCGCTTCTGAAGACTGAGAATGGAAAATTCTCCGTCCAGAATGCGTGGAGAAAAGTCTTCAGGTAAAAATGAGGAATAAATGAAAGAAGACTGGAAAATTGCGTTTCATCAGGTTTGAGTGAATACACCTTATGATAACTCTAAGATTCGAAATAAAATCGGACTTAAATTCTTTTAAGTTTACGAGATTATTAAAAGTGACTAACTTTTAAAACAATAGTGAAACTCGGCATCAAATCGACATCATCGACGCAAAAATTCGAAAAAATCGCCTCACTAGCGCTTCATATTATCCTCCATACTCCGACTCTTTTCTGATAAGGAAAAATTATTTTTTACACAAGTTTACTTTATTTTTTTTCTTAAGAAAGCTTCGACATGGTGACCGGGATTCTAACCCGAAATCTTTCAATTCCCGGTTATCCGGACGTAAACTGAAAGATTCCGGATTCGATTCCTGGTTCTGTGCAAAGTCACCTGTGCAAAGTTACGCCTTTACGCGCACTGTCACACTCTTCCTTATAAAATTTTTGCAACATTTTCTCAAGAAAACCAATTATAAGAATAAGCAGAGGTCATCCACCTCTCGTTAACGAGTTTCTCCGTGTCTACATTTGGCATAAAAATAAAAACTGGGCACAAACCCCCCACTTCACCTCGACACCGCTATCTCGATTGTTGCTGATCCCTGACATGACCCTCATGCTGCACGACCTTCATTAGCATCTTTTGTGCGCGCAGAAAAGGATGTTTAACAGCATCCAAGTTACTGAATGCTAGCGTAGCAAAAAATGGCTCTCAGATACTCCGAGTGAGACAATGCATGACTTCTCCCTCTGCTTGAAACGCCGGGCGAGTCTTATTCTCTTCAGGCAATTTTGCAAGGCGATCTTGGTTACTTATTCCCTCTCTTTCATTCTTTACGGAATAAATTACGTTCTTCACATTAGCTTTCACGATTTAAATCTAAAGTAAGTTTATTCGAGGGCACGATGCAAAAATTGATTAGTTTTCTAGAGCAAATTTTTTCCTTGATAATCGCGATTTGAATTAGAAGTTAGAATAAACAAATTAGAATAACAAAGAAAATAGAATTAACTGTGGTTCAACCGATAAGTATTGGTAAATGAAACAAAAAGGCTAAGAAGGAGATAGGTATCACAACAAAATTAGATTTAATTTCAACTGAACGGATGTCATAGGAAATGTGTTTTCGTTAAAATAAACAACAATCAATAACCTGAGCAACTTTTTTAGAATTATAGTTGAAGAATGAAGGAAAGGGTGATAACTTCGCACATAGAAGTACGCAACTAAAAACCCAAAAGATGAAAGACATGGGAAAACTCACGCCCAGTTCAATTTTTCATTGAATTTCTGTAGAGTAATCGTTTCGTGGCTAATAATAACAATCTCTATTCAAGAAGAATTCTGAGAAAACTTGGAGACCCAACCAGATCAGGTGGGCTTCATTTACTTTCAGCTGTATAGCTGTTACTTTCAACTGTAATAGCCATCATCGGATTCAAGGTATAGTTTAGTGACGAGGTTTTCAGAAAGTCATAATTAGATGACACTAGTAGCCACCATAAACTATTTGCGATATTCCATAACAGTCACGAAGTGATTTTGCGAAAGAGCTCAATATATGTATATATTGATTACTTTAGCCAATCATATGAAACGTATACATCTGCTAAAAAATCTTATTGTATGCAACAAATTCTTCAGGGGAGCAAAGTTTTGCTTTTCATCACCGGTTATTGCCGCGAACAATTTTTCCACCTTCATTACTAATCCTCACATGGAATAGAAAATATTCAACCGTCATTCATTCACGAAATAAATATGATTTCCGATGAACACAGATATCTACTCCAGCTCTTAATTAAAGGTAATGAAAGGACTTTAGATTAATGTAACCAGAATTTATCTTGAATCTATGTCGCAAGAACCTGCGTAGAATATGTTACAGCTTAGAGATATTTAAAAAGAAACGCACGTGGTCTCCGTACCAACTTCACTGTTTAATATGTTTTTTAGACCACAATGGGTCCATTAGTAAAACCTAGTAGTCCACCCAGTAAAACATTTAACTCTCCAACCTCTTCCTTTGCCTCGTGAATCGAACCTAGGACCACTTTCGCGAAAGGCCCACAGGCCGCTGTACCCATTGTATAGTTGGATATAGAGTAAATCATTATCAACTGAATCATATAAAAGAAAAAATATTTAGAAACAAAAATAAGTATTGGCAGCACATGGTAATATGAAAGTCAAGAAAAATAATAAATATATGTAAATTATACACAAATATGAATGAAATTATCAATTGGGTAGTAATTTTAAAGCCGATGATTTCACGCAACTCTTTCGTATCGCGAATATAATTCTAGATAACTTCCCCGCGAAATCCCGCTCGGTAAACAATGAGAGGAGAGAAAGATTTTGCACCACATAAAAGGGAGTGCAAATGAACTTTTGTATAACCAGCCTGAAAAATCCCTTTGTGAGCACACGGTAATGAGATTAAATCAACGCAGCATTAATTGAATCTGCTTTCATCGGAGCCCACGAATAACGGCATTTTTTAGACAAACTTTCCATAAGCGCAACGCCACAGCCCGAGAGACACTTGATTTTAATTTAGACGAAATTGCGGACATTACCCGCAACAGAGGAAACATGAAAAAAATCTTCCATGTGCGTAATTAAATATAACCCTAAAACGGAAAAAAATGAATGCGAAACTTCTCCACCAACACCTACACTGGTCTCCACAGCTCGCAAGCTCCATTCTTTCCCCGTCTGCAAACTCGACGACCCTTAATGCACTCCAGCCGCCCGAGAACTTGAAAAATCCACGAAATAAAAACATAACAAAAACTCCTGCTCGCGAAACGGGTGTCGCGATAGGGCGACGTGGCTGTAAATTTGTCACATCTTTTCAAGAAATACAATGCCACCTCGGGGCCCGTTACAGTTATTTCATCTTTAATTATTTCCTCCCTAAACAACTTCCGCGATATGTTTTCCGCAGTGATTTAATAGCTGTCATCCCAGTTTTTTGCGCATCGTGGTTAACCGAGAAAATATTTTTATATCCCAGAGGATCCATCCGATATCCCATATTAAAATTGTTTATGCAATTCCTCTATTGATCACATATGTACCCTTTTCATTTAAAATTGTAGATGATATAGCCGCAAGGATCCTAATACTAGAATTTAAAAAGGAACATGTATTACCTTAAAAATAATAAACGAGATTCTTTTTTCTCAAATCATCCCTAAAAATTGGATATACACAAACAATTACAGATAATTTTTATTTCCTAAATTTCTGATTAATGAAGTGAATGCTCTATACCATTTCGATAGTTAACTGTCGAATATGCACTTATCCTTACAAAAGTTTATATTATTTTGACGAAAGCAATTAAAACATTAAGAAACAGAATACTATAACAAAGCTTAATACTTTACAAATATTTGAGGAATTATCTTCATGGCTCCCTTTCCGGTATTTCACCGAAATAAAATTCTATTTTAGCCTTTTCAACGCCATTTGTAATTATCAGAAAATGTCTTCTGGAAGGAAATTCTTTACATTAACTTCATTCACACAGAAAATTATAAGACCCGCCTAAAAGAGCTCGGGTCAAAGGGTTGAGAACGAATACAATGAAAGATAATCGGAATAAAAGTTAATGAGTTTTTCCATAGTACACTTTTTTCCATCATTGAACTCTTGTATTGTGTCATATAATATACACGGTTGCCTGGGGCGGCTGTTTCCAATCGTAGGTCCGCGGACCAATGATGGTCTGTGAAGAATTTTGGACATTAATTCCAATTTGATATTTTTTATATCCTTTCATTACATTCTTCCTCGTGCACCAACACAAGTTGGGCGAGTGACTACATTCACATTACAACAATGAAAGCATAATTACTTATATACGTTTGTACATAGAAATATAAATTCGTTGGGTATTCATTGTATGCACCTTTGAAACAGTTTACATTAAGGATTCAAAGTTCTGTGTTTAGAGATCCGTGAGGTCCGAAAGGTTGACTACCTCTGGCCTAGGGTCGTCATATATGGATTATCTTCATTAACGCTCATTCAAGCATACCAAGTTTAAAACATGCATAAGCTAAGCTAAATTACGAAGTTTTCACAGATTTGCATAAGTTCCTCGTCATATAATCTAAAACGCCTCGTATTTTAACAATTTTTCGATCGTATTCTGATATTTCCATTAAAAACATCCCCGGATTTAGGATACGACGAAAGATTGTACAAAACGTTTCTGATTTTTATGAATGGAATAACATATTTTGATCAGCATAACTCTTTCTTCTGATCTTCTGCCATCTAAGATGGGCTCCTTGGTGGACGCTGAATATTTTTTTAAATTGAAAAAGTATTGAATTCCTTCAACCACAGTTTTAATAACCAAACAAATCTAAGATACTGTTCCTTATGAATTCTACCGAAAATTTTTTTTCATCAAAACTCTTCGTAGCTGATCTCCCCACATATATTAAGTCATAAATTTGTTTGGGATATCCTTGGCGCAGCCCCGTGATCTAAGCCCCACAGCAATTTTCCTTCCGTCCAAAGACGGAAAAATTAGAGGGAACTACGCTCCTGAAACAAACAAGTATATCGATCCTGGGCTCTACAATTTTTAATACCCAAATCTCGGGATTAGAGTTAATCCGGAAGGCGGCGAAAGGTGGCAGGAATGGATTAGACGTTTGACGCCGGACTCTTTAAGGCTGGCGCAAAAGCACGCAGGTTGGAAAAACCGGTCGTTAGAAACCATCCGTGCGTGCGCACGTTATCCATTAAAAGAGAAAGAGGAAGAAAATTCGCCGTTGAATCGATCGACGTCGGAGGAAAATACAATGGTTAAAGGAATCCAGCCGGGTCGAAAAAAGAGGCAAAAACCATCCGACCAGTTGAGACGCTAGTCCCGGGATGGGGATTAACGGTGAAGGATACGGACGGCGGCAGAAGAGATTGCTTTCTGGGAAGTTTTCGGGCGAGAATTACCTTAGGGGTGTGGAGTGGAATTCCCTTTATGAAGACCACACGCCATAGCTGTGGTAATACCCTAATATTTTACTCTGAAAGGAAAGCGTAATTTAATGGTGTCTAGCATTTTTGGATTTTTTTTGCGAATGCGGAATTATTCTTGGAAAATACCACCTTTAATTGCCATCTGAACGAGCTGTAAGATATTATGTATGAAAGTAATATTTTTTACTTTACGAACTGGAATACATAGACTACTACCTATGAATTACAATTGTCATAATCTCCTTAATGACCTTGTGAAACCACAACATGATCCTCGAATTCAGTCACGTTCTCAACATCATTACCATAAATTATATAGATCATGATTTAATATAAGGTGATGTAGCTCGATTAACCTCTTCGAATCTACCATAGATTATCAAACAGTAACTGTTGTGACTAAAAATTTCACGTTGCATTTCTCTATACATGAAAATAAACCAGAACGTCACGAACAAAAATATACTATGAATTGTTAAAGTTTCAACTTCAAAAAAAACCATGAAATAAAGTAATGTATGTAAAATTCCTTTAGTTTTCTTGAAAACAACCTGTTTCCATTCACCTCCTACTCAGGCAAAATGAGACTATCGACTATTTTTATACTAATATAATAAATATATTATTATATATCTCGGCAAATCACTTAAATAAGATTTTGAGGAGAATTAGATAGTATTTCCATACCTTTACTACATAAAAAATTGATATGACGCAATAAAAGGGCATCCCTAATAAATTGAAACTGACATTTATAATAATAATAGCCACTTTGTAGCAATTCTTTGTACATCAACTTGTAGCATCGTCCGGATAGCCAATTGCGTTACGCATTATTCTTTGGTGGAAGCGGTTTCGGGTTCGATTTCCTAAGGTTGCCCACATTTAAATCCCCCCATCCCCATCTAAAAGAGTTTAAAATGACTGGAGCTTTCGAAGCACACATGATTAATTGCTTCTAGTTGTAAAAGTGCTTTCACTCCTACAACTAGATTAGAACTAGTAGTAGCACTAATAGCATATTATTATAAAATTACCAAAATTTCTATTTAATTTTTACGTTATTCAGGTTGGAAATAGAGGTAATAAGAATTTAACTAACTGAATGAAATTTACGGAATAAATTTGGAAATACGTCTTTCATTAAAATATCGAGAGATAGTGCGAATCTGGCCCTACGGCTTGTTTGATAGAGTATCCTGAATTAGAGAGATACGGAACCGCGAACGAGCCGCACGCGAAGCTGTATTTTCCGCTAACGAAACAAGACAAAAAGGTAGACAGGTCAATGGTATATGCAGTCTCTCCCGCTGGACGATCTGTGTAGATTTAGATTAGCATCCTATTTTGAATTCAGCATCCTATGCGGAGATCACCGAATGATTACTTTGGAATTAAAATGCAAATAGGTGTAATCGAAACCGCAACTCCTAGCTCCCATTCTTGCTGAAGCTTGCTTCGTTTTAATTCGCTGAGTAGAATAAATTCAACCTCGCGTTTTGGCTAATGCTACCACGGACGTTTCCAGATGATATCAACGTCAACGAAATCCGTGAAAATCCTTTGAACTACAATAAAATGTTCCTTTAAATCTCATTTTTATGTAAAATCGTATTCTTGTATGGAATCTTCAATTGTATGAATTTTGTGCGGGGTGAAACGTAAATTTCAGCATGAAGTTAAAACAGCCAATATAAAATTAATTGAATTGAAAATAATACCCCTCTGTATTATATGAAAAATATATTCTATCCAACACCGTCTTCCTTCGGTAAGTCATCCACGTTCTGGCTATCCCCTATTCCTCATCTCTATTTTCATCAGCTTTTCCCATTTTTTAGGGGTCAACGTTTACGGAAGAGGGCTTCATGGCCAGGAGATATTTCAGCAGAGAAACCAGGAACAGGGGACTTTCTCGACTCCAATACAGAAGAAGCCACCGAAATCGCTATAAACATATGAATAGGGCACCCTTTTCGTTATCCGGGAGACTTCCAATCTAGTTATACTGCTCTGAAATTCCATGCCTATAATCCATTACGTGAGAGATACTGAGAAATGTCTACACCCTAAGAGAACCTTTACTCAAAAGTCATACGTATAAAAGTGGTAGTAGTCTTTATGAGCTTTCATTCGATCTCGGTAGAAAATATTGATAAAAAAACCCATTCTGGAAATTTATCGATACATGGGTTTGAAACTTGGATCTTTAGAAAGGCAGCCGTTAAAGGATTGGAAACTTTTGAGATGTAAGTTTGGCGAAGGCTTGATAAAGCCAGTGGGGTCTATGAGAAAACAAACAAGAACGTGTTTGAGTTAGTAGGGAGGGGTTTTGATTGAGGACACAAAAGGGAGTATGTGATTTGGGTGGGTCATATACTGAGAAGCTATGAGTTGCTGAGAAAAGTACTTTGGTTTAGAACACGAGGTAAGTATCAGACAGTAAAACAGAGAGCAGTTGCCAGTTAATAAAAATAGATTAATCACCTGAAATATGGTAGAGAAATTGGAATTGAGTTGTGAATTTTAGGTCAAATAAACTAACCAAAATGTAAAAGACGATGGTGTCATGAACGTGTATGCTATTTCATACATTGCAGTGAAATGAAAGACGAATGATCTTTCCCTCTCATTCCAAGGACTCGATACCGTTAAGCGGTCCTAATCTGCTTCAAGTTTTTGCACTTTGGCGCAAGAGAGTCGGGAATTGAATTCCAGGACCTTCTCGAGGACACCGAGACATGAAGTCTTTCCCAAAAAAACTCCTGATTAACCCTTTCTGGATTTCAATTATTCTCGCTCGAAAACTCCTGACATTCCGTAGGAGTAGAATAGAAATCTTATCTCTAGGCACACAACATCATTCACGATGAGATAGGCGCTCCGCCTCCAGCGACTGAGATTAATTCCGTAGCTACGCCCAATCGATAGCCTCACGAGGCCCTTGGAATACTACGTCCCTCTCAGTTTACCCAACTACAATCACTACGTCAAAATAGCTGAAATGTTACCCCCATCCTCTTGGTTGGGAGAGGTATTTCAGCTGGAGATTTCAATTGAAACCAGAGCCGTTTAGTAGCATAACGTTTTGTAACAGAGTAATCGATGATAAATGTAAAAGTAAAGCCTGTAATGAGGTATATATAAGGAATATTTATTCCTCATGGCAAAATTATATCATTAAAATTATTTTTTTACCATAAAATTGTATTATATAAAATCCATTAATAACAAATTTCCTAGTTAATCATAACGTTATATTTCATATGACAACCTATATCTTGATGATCGCAGTAAAATTTTTGGTATTACATTTTTAAATATGAATATATTAATATTACGTGAGGTAATCTTATAAAGGCAAAATTATATTTTGAGGCAATCAACTGAAAAAAAATACGTGCAGCGAGCTTTTATGGTGAAAAATGTCATACATGCGACGGAGAAGGTGATGAATTTGAGCTGCTAAAGCTTATTATAATGCAAACTAAAGCTAAATAATAATAATTCTTACCAATACTAAAATTATTTCATTTTTAAGCACCATTAAGATTTAAAAATTTTATAAATAATGAACGAATATATATGTGTAAATGTGAAATAAATTCCCATGTGCGTAAAATAAAACTTTTGCAAAAGATAAAACATTGAATCATTTAACAAACATGCCACACCACTTCCACAATCTTAAATTAAGTAAAATATATGTTAGTTCAACCATACGTTAATAGAAACTAGAAAAAATAAGATATCTAAATAATTTGAGGTATTAACAAGACGTCATTCCATGGAATGGAATTATATTATCATCCATTGCGAAAAGCAGTTAAACATCTGAGATATTGTTTTTCCAAATGTGACGGCTTGGATGTTTGTAAAAGCCGCGCAGAATAATATCAAAATGAAAAATAGAGCTAAATGTTTATTTTATTAAATAATACAATAGGACTACTCCCTCTATAGAATTGATATACCTTAAATTAGCAGTAAAACACGACTATATGCATATTCTGTAAAAACTCAAAACAACGCAATTCATAAAATAAAGGAATTCAAACAAAGTCTATAATCGACCATAAAATGTATTTAAAAAGTACTGGTTTCATTAAATTAAATCATGAAATGAAGTCCAACGTTGATGGAACAATAATTTCAAATGCTAAAATCACTGTATTCGTTTTGTCATCCATCGTTATTAAATTAGTTGTTCTATGTTTATTATAAACAAGTGAACATTTTTATTTGAGAACAAAGGTTAAAAAATTGCATACAATTGCAAAAATTGAGATACCTAAATCTAAAATTATTTTATGAGTCCACGACTGCCAAACTGTTTGTTACCAATCAAACAAAATGAAACGACCCTAGCGTTTATAAAAGTAATATTTCGTTCCGAGTTAATATCTCTTTCCTTTAAAAGACGTATTAAATCACACATGAGGTGAGCACAGAAAAATATGTCACTACTGAAACTAACTACAAGCAATAACCAAATTTTGATCAACTTTTTTTCTGTCTAGGAAGACTTAAAAAATAACACGTTTTTGCAACAATCTAGGACATGCATTGTTTTAGGTTCCTTCCGCCAATTAGAAAACGTTTCACCTTTAAGGACTTCCGATACAATTTAAGCTAGCCGTCTTTTGCGCTTCCCGTATTTAGTTCGAAGAAATGCCGCTGTCGAGTTTTCCAAACAGGAAGGGCGATGGTTCGAACGAGTTAGTGTAGCGCCGAAGCTCTTTCGATCTGTTTGCTGCGAAATGCGCTGGAGATGTTTCTCGAATCACACAATTATGGAAATTATGTGAAACTTACGTACATACTTGGAAAGTGCCTGGATTAGAAGATAAAGGATTAAGCTAAAATTATGTACAAGTATATGTATTTTCGTATCACTTCTTATTGCCGAGTACTATTACCACGATAGGGATCGATTTTTATAAATTTTTTTCACCATTATGGTTTGCATTATCCTAACGGAGAGTGTATGCAAGCATAGCAACATTTTTCAAGCATTGAATGGCGAAAACAGAACTTTTTTATCGATATGCATGCAATCATGGCGATGTTATTGTCAACAGCCTGCAAACGGATATTCAGGCCTTGCTCGATTGCCCTTAATAGCTCTGAAAAGTAAATGGAAAACGGGCATATCAAAATTATTATGAAGTTAAAACCATCGGTAATAGTTATTCTAATTTGCGGTTTATTTGTGGAAAGACCAAAATAAGATACTTCGATCGTGAACTTGGAGGCAAAAAACTTAAAATGTCTGAAATTTGCATCCCGGTGCACCTTTCTCCATTTCGTTTCCTATTTCCAGGACCTCCTCCTAGGTGAGAAATTTCTCCTAAATAAAATAAGAAAGCGCCTTTCAACCTCCGAACGAGCACTTTCCGCAACTCTTAAAGTGTCTGACAAAGCTGGGAAGAAGGAACGGGATTACCAATTGCAAAAAACTCTTATAACTTTCCCGGTGCGCTGTCTGCCTCCCTTAGACGGATCGATGAGGAAGGCCGGTAATTGGCGAAAAAAACGTCCCGCGGGACGGTGAGAGAATTCCGTCGAAACTCCGCCTTCGACAGACAATATCCGCAACGTATTCGCACGCAATTCGATCTTCTTTTTCACTCGATTTCGGATACTAACGGTTCAGCGGCTTCGGACACACTAAAAATTCAGCGGTAATGGAGTACACTTCCCGGACCACGCCCCCCTTTTGAAAAAATTGAGAGTCTCTGTAAACGCGACCTAACCCTTTTCGTTTCCATTGCTGTTCGATGCTTTTGTAAAGAGTCAACATTGCCCTTTCTTTCCCATCTTCATTGTTCCGCCGAGCACCGAATCATGGGACGAAAACGAAGCGTCCGCCAATGACGGAGTAGGAGGGAAGTGATGTCGTGCTACCTTTTCTGCGTAGATAATGACCTCCAAACATCGGCGGTAGGGATACGAACGCTTCATCCGGAAAACTGGAATTGATCCCTCCTTTTGAATCATCTATTTTTCTCTGTGGAAGCTATTCCATCTATCAACAATATATCCTAGTACCATTCATTCCGAAAGGGTCCTACTCTTCGGATTTTATGATTTTTTAACCGAATGACTGGTTCGTGTAGAACTACCATGAAAAGAATTTAACACTTCGATGGAAACACTGATCATTAATAACAGGTAATCTAAAGAGATCTGAAATCATTAAATCGATAATCTCCATCGACATTAGATTTCAGAGCTTCGACCTTGTTTCATAATTTATGCAAACCGAAATTGCTCAATTTTGACATAATAAATCCTGACTGCTTAAGAGAGAAGTATATCTCATTTGATGTGATGGACTCGCGTCAGTAGCGTAACCAAGAAGGAAGGTAAACAGAAGTCTGCCTTGTTCGGAAAAAAGAATTTTGTTTCCAGCATACAGTTCTAGTTAATATAAAGGTAATTAAGATTATTTAATATTTGAATGAGGGAATTGGAGACAATTGAGATTGTAGAACATTGCATAATACGGGAAAATAAGGTGAAAGAATAAAAAAATATAGAATATGTTCATTTTCTTCGATAACTGTCATGTCACGTCAGAAAAATGCAATATGGGAATAATTTTTATACCGAGTCAAACAGACATTCACATTATTGATAAACGTTAATAATTTATGATATCAAAACACATTAAAGTATAAATGGCTGTCAATAAGAGCTGAAAGAAAAACGCGCGTAACAGTACAGCGATTTTAATAAATTATCACATACTCTTTGCGCAATAGTACACTACGTGTAAGTTATTCTTCAAAATCCTCGATAATTTATAGAGAAAGTAATTTACTGTGGAACATAAATGTATCTCGAGGTGAAAGTTTCAGGCGTCTGAAATACACAATTCCTTCGAAAAATTGACTTTTTTCGAGTTGATTCTTCAGATATATCATCAACTCTCTCTTCTGCGAGCTGAAGTGGAATAAATCAGGCGGCTTAAAGATAAAGCAGCAAAAATCTATCATTTTGTCAACCAACGTCCTTTGTAGCCGTACTCCTATCCGGAAGTGCAAACCCGGACCCTTGATTATCTCCCAGAATAATCCTGGATTTTTTATTTTTCCTCGAGAAGTGCGATAAGACATGAAAGCTTAAAATTCAGACTTTTTATCAACAGTCGTAGAAGCGGAAAAAAGTGATTATCACGAAGGTCCATGACAACGCCCAATTCCACTACAGTAGAACATCAAAATAAATTAACGTCCACCAAAATATATTTGTGGAAGCGTGTGTTCGAATCTCAACAGATGTTTGTTTCTTTGCAACCTTGAGGAATGGACACATTACATTGACAACGTAAGAAAATAATGAGTGACAGAAAAATACTTTTCAATATAAGGGAATAATTTAATCAACGGCTAGAGTCATCTTCAAATGACTGTTAATAAGTGTTTCTCAGTGTTTAAGCATCTTTCAAATTTAAAAGAGAAGCTCTCCTTTTTCCTCTAGTTACGAAAAACGAGGACATATCAATCAGCGATGCTACCAAAATAAATTCATATCATAACATTATCTTTTTTCGAACGTGGTGAAATTATGTATGCACAATGTAATCATTTGCGAAAGGATGGATTTTGAGTTCTCTATTTGAGGAATGTAAATAATAAAGGAAACTTAACTGATGTTTACAATTCAAAATTCAAACTAGAGTATTTATTTACAATGACATCGTCATGCAATTGTTAACAAAAATTTCCTTAGACGCCGCTTCTCCACAAAAATACGCCAATTGGATGCATGATAATGATTGAATAATAGACACTTACTAATTTCTGAACTGCTGGATGTAGTTAAATAAGTAGATAAAGAGAATAAATATTTAAATATTCAAAGAAATCATTATACTGGTGCTTGGTGACCATTGCATCATATTTCACAGTTTATTTTGTTACACATGCTCAGAAAAATATGAATAACTACTGATACATTCACATTTTCGAATATTATTTTATGAAACTGTATATGAAATGGAAAGGAGAAAATCATAGGTCAGCGTTCTGGCATACGTGTCATACGAATAATAATAAATAAAGAAACAATTTCGAGGAAATACAATTCTTAATTTATATCTAAAGTGTCTTTATTAGCTCTTACCTATATAACATACCGATGAAGAAAGTTGAAAATATTATAGGTAAAGAAAATTTTACAAATATTATGGAG
>KZ308186.1:179076-189642 GCA_000376725.2 Ladona fulva | reverse complement strand
AGGCGGTGATACTTGGGAAGAACTGAAGAGCAGAATGGAAACACCAAGCTACATAGGGAAAGGTGATCACGAACTTAAATTAAAATTAAGGAAGCAAAGGACGAATGCAGCGAAATTTTCATTCATCAATAGAGGAATAAAAGAATGGAATAAGTTACCTGAAGGAGTTCTGAAACCCTTACCGAAAACTATTAAAGAATTTAAAAATAGATGTAAAAATTTAACAGTTATATAATTATTTTGTATATATGCATGTGAATTGCTTGTGTTTTAGACGACCATTTATTGGATGGAAATGGTTTATGTAAAATTGTGGTAAGGTACTTTAAAGGGATTTTAACTTGTATGATTTTGTATCTCACTGAAATATGATGTTGTATCTGACTATAAGTTGTGAAATGGTAGTAAGTCTGGATGGGAATTATTTTTTGAAGGTGAAATTTTTCTGAATGAGAAGTATTTCGTGAAATGGTAGTTTATATGGTTTTTTAGTAAAATAGTAGTTTAACTTTTATATTGTTACCACCGGACTAGTTGTCCATTTGTAACATTTGTACTTATAAATAATAATAATAATAATAATTATTTTATTTTGCGATTTACGCGCGAGTCGAGTTAATTTATTATCTCATGACAAATAAAGGTACCAATAATGACAAATTCTCCTAGTGTTTCGTATTAATTTTGATGACGTGAAGTACGTAATACAACCATACATATATAATATGTATAAGTAATGCAGAAACTCTAAACCTATAGATAACTTATCGGCAGATATACTTCGGAATCTAAAGAGACTTGAGACGTTTCTGATCTATAAACGAACGGAATTCTTTGCTACACGTCTGAGGAAATAATTTTTCTTTTGTTAATGAAATAAACTGATTGAGGGATAAACTCATCACCGATTGACCTCTCTCAGTAACTATTATTCTATCTCGGTCACGTAAACAACTTCATAGCCTTAATTACAGCGAAAAAAAAAATTAAAGGGTGCTGAAAATCGGGACAAGATGAAAAGGGCGGAAGAAAGGAACAGAAAGCTAGTCCCTGGAGAACGAATCGAGAAAGGTGAAGTTGTGAAAGTTTTTCACGCGTCATCCGATAGATTTCTGATACCGTTTCCTTGGAGACAAACCGTGAAAATGGGAATTCGTCGATGGAGAGAACATCGCAATGTGAGGGAATTTCTCCCGATCCATCCGACCGATTCGACTCTAATGGAGGAATTCCATCAATGGCGTAAAGAGCAAAAGATATCAACGCAACGAGTTGTCAATATTTACGTGATGAGTGCCAAATGGCAATTTTAAACGCTCTTCTTTATCATTTTGCGCTATCGCTTCTGCATGGGAGGACATTCAATTTCTCATTGATAGATTACTTTTGGATTTCAAAGTAATAACTTTATTTGAGATTCAGCAGGTTTTTATTATTTCCCAATCAATCTTTGTCAAAGTGATAAAAATAATTCAGGAATATATTGGGAAAAAGCAAGGAAAAATACATGTAAAAATTAACACATTTAAATTATTGATTTTGTTCCAATGTCTCTTAATAATTTTTATCAATCGCTAAAAAGTCTTCTCTCACCAGCAATAACATCTAAAATTGAATGATTCCGACAAATTAATTACAACACAAGTGAATAAATTATGACTGTATAAGTTATGAAAGTGCAAGTGTATGAATATGCTTAAACGAGTTGAACTAAGAGTAAAATTACGCCAGTTTTTACTTCAAATCTCCTTCTCAGGAATATGATGAAATGCTACTTAGAATGCTTACATTATCAACGATGAAAACGGAAAGAAATATTATTATAAAAATTACTATCACATAGAGATCAATTTATTATCAGAATACATACTGCTCTAAAATCGATACCAGTGATTTNTAAATTAACCAAAAAAGTGATGAGAGAGGAATGAAATATAAACTCATTGTTTCTACTAAAGTTTGCACTGAACCAGGTTGGTTAATTTTGACTATAGTACAGTGTGAAATATTATATTTTACCACAAAGCTGAGGCCAAAAAAGTGGATTCCAAAAAAATTACTCACTTTAATTAATAGCATAACATTTTTCCATTAGTGATTAACGGAGAAAGTTTACGTCTATCACATTTCTACATAATTAATAAACCTTCTTATATTCAGAAAGGAAAAAGGGTCGAAATTAGTTTTTTAGGAGGCAAAAGCAATAAAACATCTCACGAATCTCAAAGTAAACAGAGATAACCTCAAGCTTGCTACAAAAGCAGAAAAGTAGTGCAAACATTACGCTGCGATTCTCTCGTTCGATAACATTGCGGTTTCCTCAAATAGTACTAGAGCAGCGAAATACGCTCAAAACAGAGGACGATGAAGGAGCGAAAATTTACCGGGAGCATTTCACTGCGGATATCCGCCCCGAGGGCCCCGGATGAGCGGAAGTCAAATGAAAGTCTACATCTGCTTCTGAATCGCACAATTACGGCGCAAAGTTTACTAGACCGAATGGAAGGGTCCTATTAATCGAGGTCGAATGCGCCATCACGCCTTTCTTGCGGCTTAATCACTCCATCTCTGAACGCTCTCATTTCATTCTCAGCTGAGGCTTGAATGTCTACACATTGGATGACACCAGTTATTCCCGGGTCGTGTTAAGTTGGCACTTCCTCGTTGCTGAAGGTGTGGCGAATAGGGAACGGAATTATAAAATATGCCCATCTCATTAATCGCGATTTTTTAAACCTAGAGTACATCCACCCAAGGTTCAAAACTTCTTACTATTACCTGCAAAATATCTTATTATTTGTTACCATGGAAGGTCTTGGTAGTATAATACCAAAAATATAGCTGGCTACGCCTTCATAAGGTATACCCCCGAGGAGTCACCATGAAACATTCAAGAAAATTTTTCATAGAAATTTTTTTCCATAAGTTAGAAGAATTCCTTCATACCAAGTATGCTAAGTTCCACACCATTGCATTGAACGAATACCTGAGAGCGCAAAGCTTTGTTTACTTAGACCTCAAATCCGATTACAAATATATTGCTCCTAGCTATCTTTTATTCATTCATCAGTTTTGTTATGCTTATTTCCACAAACGTAAACCGCACACAGGAAGCTTATATATGTAGTTGTTTTCTTTTGCGTTCTGATAATGAATCATCTTAAATATCAACATTAACCACCACAACGCAACTATTTTCTTCCATAAATTATGAGGAAAGATTGTCATTTTGCCGTTACATATATTATGGACATCATTAAGATTTAATACAGCACACCCATCTTCCTTAAAAGGATTTCAAATTCTCTAATTTTAATCATTCTGGTTTGGAATTGCACTTGTAGCTCTCCCAATCTTGTAAGAAAAAAATAGGTCCGTCTAATAAGGAGAGCGGAGACTCTGCTGGTTATCCAGGTAATTCCTCAGCGGCCCTAATCTCCGCGTATTATCATACCCCCAGATGACGTCACTCAAGCAATCAGCTAATAGGAAAACAACTCCACCCTCATCCTAGGAGCTAGAGATGAAGAAAATGTCATCAACAGTTGCAGTAATGTCTCACACCAGGTAACAGGGCTGGAAATTACACATTCATTTCTCATTTCCGCTTTACTAGCGATTCGCCGTAGGGTTTGGAGCATTTAACGTTTCAGAAGACATTTACATTCACTGCGATAAATTAGGATTCCCATCTGTATCATAGACCTGGATTCATGACGGAAATAAATTATATGCTCCCAAATTTTCATACCTTTCTGTATTTTCTCTGCGTTTAAATTATAACACAGTGATTTTGTCAACGATTAAAATGGAAGATATTTGAGTAAATATATCACAATATTTCACAGAAATAAGTTCAGGAAAATTGTATAGTCAATTGTAAAATTAAAAGTAATAAAATTCATTACATTCATAAAATGTTACATACTGATAAAATCTCATTCTTTTCATAAAACCTATTTCCTTATAACTAATCTTTAATAACTTTATAATAATCAAATAACATTCGGATGCCATTAGTGTATACATAGATCGGAAGTGCTTTTTTACGAAGAATATAGATAAATAAAAATTTTGTGAAGTGAACAACGATGTATTAGGTTTCGTTTATCCTAAATAGGCGTAGACAATTCCTAGAAAATAATCCTCTAAGAGACTGAACCACAGCATATACCGCCTTCACTCATACAATACCACATATCTACTGTCGACCGGAAAAATCTTCCGGAATTTTATCAACAAAAGAGCCATCGACGTAGGATGTATCCATACATTTTAGCTTCAGTTTTTGCATCTCATGAGATGAAAACAAAAATTTTGTCACCATTCCATTATACCATCTTGCTATTAAATAAACTGTAAGACTGCAAGAGAAGTACTACAGCCGTATAATGAAAGAACGTTTTTTACGGATTTTAAACGACCCTCAATGAATGCATTTACCATTCCCAATCAGGAGCATTAAAATATTTTTCAGGAAGCTGCACTATTTGAGCCTAAATGAACTCTCGGCATTGGGGTATTGCCAGGAGAATATGGGTGCGTTTGGGGGTGGCAATTGGGTGAGGCAACGAGGAATTCCATTGGTAGTGGGGTGACGTACTTGGTGGCTATCTTGTGTGCGACTGTAACGCTCCAATAGACATCAAGGTCTGCTTCTAATCTCGAAAACCCGTTTCGGAAGATTTTTTTCAGGAATTTTTTATTCATCTTGCACGTTGGCTCTTTCCTTGCCATTTCAGTAACGACTCTGCCGTTCTGTAGAAATGCAAAGACCATTGTTCCTCATTTTCTAAGAGTTCAAGAGCCTACTTCTAAATTTCATTCATCGTGGAATTGAATTAGGGTTAGAGTTTTCAAGGATCCTGGCTGAAGCGTCGAGTGGTCACGCCAACGATTGAGCTAGCCTGAAACTTTGATGAAGAATGAACTAAGCGGAAAATTTTCCATTCAAGAGTTTGGCGTAGATTGTCCATCAAAGTTAAGAATTATGTTAAGATATTTGAAATAAAAAGATGAAGGTAATGAAAAATTAGGAACAAAACGAATATTAGATGATTATTATTACACGAAACCACTACATGTAGAGAAAATATCATTCAATCGATAAATTATATTCAATCATTAAATTAAATGTAATGATTAAAATTCAATCCGTTTAAATTTAATATAATGATTTTTGCACTTCTTCAGGGTTTACTTCCACTAAAAGACAGGTTTCAATAATAAATCATCATCATCAACAGATGATAAATTTTGTAGAAGGAATGATAAAATATTTTCATATCATTGTGAATATCTACACCGTTTTTACCTACTCCGTAGATTTCGTTCAAAGTCAACTGGAAAAAGGTTCTTAAAACCTTTGTATAAAAAGATAAAAGGTAAAATTAGGTAAAAATGAAACAATTCGTAGCACGATACGGCTCCATTCATTTTCTGTCAAGAGCAGAAAATCACTAAATCGCACAATGAATAAAATAATTCTGTAATTTCGATACATTTCCCATATAAAGATACACCAAGAGATACAATTAACTACTGAACTGGTGTAGAGAAAATAACGATCATCGAATCCCTAAATTCTCAACCAGAATTAATGGAATTCGTAAAGAAATGAGAATTTTCCTCAATCTCGAAATTCAGCGATAAAGCCCTAACCGAAAACATCCCATAAAAATCCATCTCCAAGGGACTTCAGACCGTTCGATTTGACGGAAAATTCCTAGTTAAAATACTAAGTATCGCATTCCAACCTAAACAAGCATAGGAAAAATAAATAATTTTTCCTGTCGCGTTTATCATTTAAAGGATTTCGGATGAAAGTTTCACAAAGCGAAACTGCACCGATACAAGCGGAGAATTTCGTTTGTAAGTCATCAAACGGCGACAAACGGAATCCTTCCTCAAAGGCTTCCATTTATTTAAGCCCCCACGCACGAATTGAGGATTTCCGTGTTGCTCGACGTCTCTCACCTCGCGAAAACATCGAAATATTGTTATGTCAAATGATATCAGAAGCGAAAGCTTGTGATGAAGCACTCCGAAAGAAAGAAGCAACACAGGCGGCGGAAGATGCTGCTAAATCGTCTCGGAAGCAAGAAAAACGAACACAGAAAGGTGGGAAAATTCCTCTTCCGTCAACGAACGATCCCAAACCGTGATCCGATTACGAAGAACGTGAAATGTCGGCGGTAACCGTCGTTCGATCAAGGAAGCATCTCCGGCGCCTAATACCACGGAGTACCACGCGACATTCACTTCTGCCGCTTTCTCTCTTAAATAGCTACGTGCTTCTTAGACCAGGATCCTATTTAACGATGTGGGGCGTAAATCTTTGTTTTATCTCAACCACACCATCATTGTTGTCGTGTCATCATATCTAACTGCCCTTTAGCGGTGTCGAAAAATGAAATTTTAAATCCCCGTCCGGCGTCATATATATTCCAGGCTGTCATTTTCCAACCTGTCATTGTTACTTTCTTGTTCAACACATGTTTTAGCGAAGAAAAAGGAAGGAATCGTTGCTGGGAGTCCATAGACTCGCGACAAATATCATCTGCACCATTCCGCGCGAATGTCATCCGGAAAGAGATGAGTCGACACTTCATCGATCCCCTACATCGTTTTCCGTGTTAATTTGAAAGCCATTCTTCATCAGATGGGCGGGATCCGCACTGAGTTTATCATTTGGGGAGGCCTCTACGGACACTGCGGTACTCTAATATGAAATGAAAATGCGGACCGCTACGGCATAAATGATTCATAAATAAAAAAGAAGAAAGAAGTGATGTTACAAGATAAAAGATACATATCCATTTGCGGTGGATATCGAGTTTTCCGTCTTCCCATCATCGAAATTGCTAACGGAACGGAAATACTTCACGTAAATCTAGAGATAACTAGAATCGGAAGCGACTCCACGTAAATCTAGAGATAACGAATGGGTATGGCGGTAAATATACAAAATTAAACTGCGCAAATATATTGCGTTGTTTCTATACAAATGTACAAAAAGAAAAGAAAGAGGCAAACCATAATATTGAAGGAGGATTTCTAACTCAGTCAGTATTTATGTATTGTTTGCAGAGAAAATCGATTAATATGTGTTTACAGAATAATAATATTGAGCTTTTATGCCTATATATTCATGCTTTTATATAATAGGACTTTAAATGCAAAATAAAAATCAATTTCTTGCAATTACCGGCACTGGGAATTGAATGAAATAGAGGATTGCCTAAAAAATAGGAACCATTCACTCATCTTATTATAATTTTTCTGGCTGTAAATTTTTATGTTAAAAATCAGAAGTTACTAGAGGTCAATTTATGTTTTTCAGAAAACAAACGTATGATTCTTAATTACGATTTTTTATTAATGAGACACCGTTCATCGTCGATCATCTTAGAGTGATTCTACATTTCAGGAATACCTACCGCGTCTAACACTAGAAAGTGTTAGACGAATGAATCAACTTAACAGGAAATAATTAGAAGAAGGATAACGGTGAATGCAAATGGACTAACAAGAAGACCATTGGCATCACGTACCAGTGACTGTAAGGAGATTATTTAAATAAGACACTATTAAACCACTTTTCCCTGTGAGTAGCAAGAAATTAAAAACTGTATCATAAATTAATGTAAAACTGGGAAAATTATTTTGCAAGGTTATTAATAGTGTGATGTCGGGAAACTAATTAAGGTTGAGGGGGGTCTGGGGATTAAGGACTCAAATGAGTCCGAGATAGTTGGTTATTTAGGATGTGAAGGTAATGGTGAATTTAAGGGAAACATGATTTACAGATATGGAAGTGGAAACAGAGTCGACGCATGTATGAACGGGATATCAGAGCCGGATAAGGAGACAAACGTTGCTACTTTTGTGGATACAATGTACGATAATGACACAGTCGGTTACAATGTATATAGGAGAGATCGCGATTCGCGAAGGAATGGGGTATTCATATGCGTTAGGGACAGTATTACCAGTACTTTGTCATGTGTTGATGACAAAGACGAATGGGGAGAGGATGATAAAGAGGACTGTGGCAGGAAACGCAAGGAGGAAGGAAAATTCAGCGGGGAAATAGAAAATCGAAAGAAATTGCAGCGTAATGTAAATACAACAGAAGAAGGCAATGGTTTAAGATTTCTTCAGGTAAATTGCAGAAGTATACTAAATAAGAAAGAAGAATTTCAAACTTTAATAGAAGCAAATAGCCCAAATGTGATCATAGGAACGGAAACTTGGTTAAACCCCAGTATATACTCCAACGAAATATTTCCACAGGATTTCATGATATTCAGAAGAGATCGTGACACGAGGGGGGGAGGGATCTTTGTAGGAGTTAAGGAAGGAATAACGAGTACGTTAGAATGGGTAAGGGAGGATTGCGAAATGATGTGTGTAAAACTAAAAACTGCGGAGGCGAAATCATTAGAAGTTATTGCAATGTATCGCAAACCGGGAGAGGATTATAACTCGTTGGAAATTTTAGAAAACTTATTGTTGGAAAAGCCGTTAGGAAAAGAAATAGTAATCGCAGGAGATCTAAACCTACCTGGAGTCGAGTGGGATGGGTCAACAGCGGGGGGCGGAAAGGCGCAAGAATTGGTAAACAGAATAATTAACGAAGGAGGGTTGAGGCAGGTAGTAGAAAAACCAACCAGGGGGGAAAATGTGCTAGATGTTTTTCTGATTAGACCTTATTCACTATTGTTCGATACAAACATTACTGATGGGATAAGTGACCATAAGGCAGTGACTCTTGAGTTGCAAACAATGAGTTACAAGGTATCGAGAGGCACATCAAATGCAGAAATATGGCAGTACAGAAAAGGTGATCCATTAGGTTTTCAACTTTACCTCAAAGGGAAATTTCCGAGTTGGGCAGGGAAAGGAAAAAGTGTCGAAGAAATCTGGATAGGTTTTAAAGACATTCTAACGGAAGGTTTGAGAAGATACGTTCCAAGGAAAATACTTAAAAGCAATGCTGATCCGGAATATTACAATAAAGAAATTAGGACTCTAAAAAGGAAACTTAGGAAATTGTATAAGAATAGACGATGCAACGAATATGAGAGTGAAAAATATAGAAAACTTTCAAAAATGCTAAACGAGAAAAAGAAGGGAGAGAAAGAAAAATACCTTATTAATATATTACAAACAGACGGGAAGAGAAACTTTTTTAAATACCTTAGAAGAAGAAGAGACAATAAGGAGAAAGTTATCGCAATCAAAGACGAAAATGGGATAGGAATTACGGATAACAAGGAAAAGGCGAATCGTTTAAATAATTGGTATTCCAGGGTGTATAGTTTCTCACAACAGAATAGAATAAATGTAGAATTTATGAATGAGTCGACAAATAATACGTCTAATATAAATGTAGCATCCACAGGAGCGATTTCACAAAGCAATATCTTCATTCTAAACAGTGCCGATATTAGAAAAAAGCTGGAAAGAATAAAAAATAATAAATCGTGCGGGCCAGACAATATATCTGGAGAATTATTAAAAATGGGATCAATGGATATGGTATCCTATCTAAGAGTCTTATTTCAAGTGATCCTGAATAACAGAACGATTCCAGATGATTGGAAGAAAGCTACAGTCGTCCCTATTTACAAAGAAGGAGTCAAAACAAATGTGGAAAATTACAGACCGGTCAGCCTAACATCAGTAGTATGTAAGATAATGGAGAAAATATTAGCAGATTATTTAAGAAAATTTTGGAAGGATACCAAATGGCTGTGTAAATGCCAGCATGGATTCAGAAGAGGGTTCTCATGCGAATCACAGCTGTTAGGGTTATGCCAGGATATAGCAGATTCGCTAGATGAGAGAAAAGAGGTCGATAGTATTGTTATAGATTTTTATAAAGCCTTTGACACGGTACCGCATGATCTACTGTCAACAAAAATTGAAAAATTAAACATAGATGACAGGGTCAAAAGTTGGTTAAAAGATTTTTTAATAGGTAGGACTCAGCGTGTTAAAGTTGGCGATAGCTTCTCTGAAGACATCAAAATTACTTCCGGGGTGCCACAGGGAAGTGTCATTGGACCATTGCTTTTTTTAATTCATGTAAATGATTTACCAAGCAGTATTTCGTCCAGAATTCGGCTGTTTGCAGATGATTGCATAGTTTATAGGGAAATAAAATCTGAGGATGATTCAAGTGTACTTCAACGAGATATAGAGTTAATCGAGAAGTGGGCTCAATCAAATGGAATGCAAATAAACGCAAGGAAAAGTAAACATATAACCTTCACAAACAAGAGAAGGAAAAGACAGATTAGTTATAAATTACATGGAGAAATTATTCCAAGGGTGGATGAATGTAAATACTTAGGGGTCACACTAACGAAAAATTTGGACTGGGGACCACACGTAAATAAAGTTGTGTCGAAAGCTCTTAAAACTCTCCACTATGTAATGAGAAACTTAAAGGGAAGCAGTAAAGAGGCGAAGGAATTAGGGTACAAAACAATTGTGAGGCCGATTTTAGAGTATGCAACTAATGTCTGGGATCCGCACGACAAATTAAATACAAGTAAA
>KZ308186.1:165677-177101 GCA_000376725.2 Ladona fulva | reverse complement strand
AGTAATCTTACTCTAATATTAATTGTTACTAGAATATTTTTTTATTCTTCAGGTGTCACCATTCCCTCGGGACTATGACACACACAACTACGATAAAAAGTAACATTTTAAAAGTATTTAAAAAAGAGCTTAATAAATGACTAAGTAGATTCTCAAACCAGTAATGCCTAATTACTTACTATATTCAAGATTGGTGTAAAGGGTTTCTAAGAACTAAAGTTTAAAAGTCCTCCTTTTATTTTATAATTATAATTAGAAATAGTTAATAATTACAATATGAAAATATATCCAATTGCTAGTCTTTAAATAGAACATCTTCACATAAAGAAATTTTTACGAAAATTAATTATCAACACTTCCGAGAGAGATGAATGCCTTTCTTTGCGAAATTTGTAAATTTACGCACACATATAACGCAAATTTATACATATACATGTTCTGAAAACATTTTAAAATATTTCCATTTCAAATGATTGGGTAATTAATTTTGGAGAGATGCAATTATATTACCTGACCGAATTCATCATCAATAAATACGAAACTAAAAATCATCGCCTTGCAATAAAATCCGGCAGCTAAAAGTTGAATTTATTCAGCGTAATTTACAGACAATGAGGATTAATTTCATTATACGATTTCTTTTCCTGGTAGATGCATTATTCAGAATTGAACGAACAACAAGAGACTATGATTTGCATTATTATTTGGAAACATCTAAAAAGGTGCCAGTTGACATTTCTAAACAAGCAATTACATTGAACAGGTCTTACTCTATGACAATGCTTCTACTTTGCGAGGCTTGACAGAAGACTCTTCCCGCCTAGGAAAAAATCTGGAAGAACCGATTCACTTCCCTTTCCTTACGAACCAAAATTTTCGGAGTACCTACGTGCTCGAAAACACCAAGTTCTAAATTGGAAAAAGAAGAAAAGCTGGGAAAGATGTTAATACGTTTTCCTCTCGCGAAGCTGAGGTAATTTTAATTTTACTGGTTTAAGGTGTAAATGGGGTGACGGTAAGTTTTTAATTAAGCTTTTCGTAGAGATAGGCTTTATTCAGCGAAACGGCGTGGCCAAATTTTGCCCGGGGTTAACACTTTCTGTACACGTCCAATATCTTGTTAAAATTTCACAGAGAATCTTTGTGGAGAAGCGTTATAGATGATCGTAAGACAAAGTTTATACTTCCGTAAATTAGATCGGAAGACATCGTCTCTTTTTCACTGCAAATCTGGGTTAATGGAAGAGACTGGAAAGAAAATTGCTTTGAAAATCTCGGAAAAGAACTTATGTTGTGCAGCTATGGACGTCTTAAACTTGTATCCAACCTCAGTCTTATCTTGACTCCTTTTTGCTACAGCAGCCAAATTTGTTATTTATAAATAAGTTGGTATGATTATCATTTATTAAAGTAGGGAATAAAGTTTTCTTTCGAATACTTTAAAGTTCACGTTGTAGCTGAACCAATAAATATACAAGCTTACCCCTAGTTATTTGCAAATCCTCTGAAAAATAACATGGTACTACTTTTTGTCAGAGTTCTTTTTATTCCTATACTTTATTTCATTAGAGTTCGAGAAAAGCTCCAAAGAGCCGTTGTTTTCAGGTAAACTAACCGTTGTAAAATTCCAACCAGTAGGGGGTTAGGGTTCTCAGTGGCCACACTTTGCAAGTATTGTTTTCAATACGTATTTTGTCAACTACTATGACTTTTTGGAGCTTTTCTCGAACTCTAATCTCTTACCACAGCCGTGTTCCTTTTCCTTATAGATCCTATGTTCACACTATGATCCTTTATGTTCATGTTACGTTCGTTATTTTATGTATAATATTCTCCTCTTAGGGTCACTTAAGCACTGTTCACCTTTATTTTCTGCGTCTGCATCAATGACAAAACCAAATAAAGGATTAATTAAATAATTAGTGAACTCTCCTACTCCTAATATTAAAATGGTCCCACAGAGTAGGATGTGAAGTTGAAGTGCAGTAATGGGATGCCGTCGGTGACTGAGGTCGTTATCACTTAGCGAAACATGAGCAGCTACTCCTATTTAATCTAAATGGGAAACTATGAGACTCGAGGTGATGTTTACAAACATGACGTAAACCACGATGTTAGTCGGTAATCGGTTAATTTCAACAACAATGCATAGCTGTGTAGTTAAACCTTCCACTTGTCAAAGACGATATTTTACGTTGTATGACGCCAATGAAATTTTGCCAAGGAACAGCATCCTCAGCTGCCCGAGGGACAAATCTGTCGCGGGAAAAGGTTATAATCGCACACATGAGATATTTTACGAAGGTACACATGAAATATTCTACGAAGGTACAGATCTAATTGAGTCCTTTACTCTTATAATTTGGTCAATTTCATGCATTTTGAAAACTTTCAATTACGTCTCGGTATATGAGGCAACCTACTTTCAAAAAGTAGTTTTGACCTTTTTTTATAAAAATACTCGTAAATAACTCTTCTAATATCCTCCTTTACCGTTCAAGACGAAGCTAAAGTGCGAATTTTACTAAGCATACAAACACGACATTATGTGATTTTTGATTTTGTTGATTGTTTGATCGTCAAAATCAGTCTGAATCGTCAGCAGGGGATGTTATTAAAAAAAGTGAAATCCAAGTGTTTCATTTAGCCTAGTCACCGAAAACTTATCTATGGTATCTCAAAGCCGAAAGACAGTCGTATTGACTTTACGTAGAAGACAATATACGAATTTCCAGGGATTTCTTCGGCAAAAACCCGCGTCCTCCAAGTCGGATGTACAGTAAGTGAAATTCATTTACTCTCTCATAAATAAGCCATGCATCATTTTAGGGAAATAACATGGACGCACCTTCAGATCCATCCTGCCTAATCTTCTCCATATACTTAAGCAGTCTCTGTCAAGAAACATGGGTATCCCTGCATTGAAAATGTTACCAGAAACCGGTTAATTTGAATACATTTAATGATAAAAGTGTCAAAATATTTCACCATATTCAATAAACCTGTGTAAAAGACTCTGAAGGAGTCCATATTATAATTTGTATCCATAACTTCATTGGTGGGCATATCAAACAACCTTATCAATGAAAATGAAGGAAACACTGTTGCAAAATAAAACAACAATCATCACCTCATTCAAAGCTACTTATAATAGGAACTGCACAAAATCAGGCGAAATTTCAATTTCAACAGCCTATTTAGGGTATTAGAATATATCGGCCTATAAATACTGTCATAACTGTATAGTGACAACGGACACAGACTGTGTGATAACAGATTTGTGATGTACATCGAACTTTCGCATTCCATATGCAAATAAATAATGATTAATCCTTTACGGAATTAGAGGAACTAAGGTTCCTCCACGTGTCATTAACTGGTATGCAGTCGAGGGCTGATCGTTTGATTCCAGTAAATGCAGCATAAAATCCGCGGGCAAACCAAACTTTCGCTTAGTGGAAGACAACATAAATCCCCACCAAACCGAGGAATGCAAGCGGTGCGGTAGAGAGCATAATTTTCCCACGCAAATTCCTCCTTTTCGAAATCTCGCACCCCCCTTTGGAAAGATAACCCGAAGCCTCGTGCCTCCGCCATTAAAAACGGAATTGTTTAGAGGAGGGCAACCAAAGAGAGATGGCACCCTACACGCGATTCCATTGGCGTCACTTCGCAAGTGCCTTCACATTCCTAGCGCTCTCACGTTCAACCCCTTGACCTTTTCCACCCCTCTGCTTTTCTCTTTCATCTTCCACATTCTCTTTATATATATCGCCCCCAATCCCTTCGGCATCTCTTCCTCTGGAATCGCTTCAAAAGGAAACGGAGGCCGTTTTGTTCGTCTCCTAACGAGATACTGAGGAGCGCCACCCGGAAGACCATGCGGATTGAAAGGGTGGTTAAAAAATGTATCAAATCCTCGGAATGTAAAAGAGGGGTTAAAGGAAAGGAAGGTGTCTTTGTAGATTGAGTTGTGGGTATCAAAAAGGTTTCTTATCCTCTAAAAAAAGATACATTTCGGCGGCATTTTTACACGCCGCTCTCCGAGCATCTTTTGTTCGTGCAGCGCCGCGTTCCTTCCGTGACACGGCAAAATTAGAAAGGCGCGAACAGCGCTGCGCCTGAAGTGTGGCAAAATCTTATCTTCTGATGTACTGATGCACTTGAAGTTGCTGGAATCGATAATCGATTAATCGAATGTGTGATATCGAAGCTGCGCGGTTTTCCAAGGCTAACCTTACCGATCGTGCATGAAATTCACGTTGGCACATTCAGCGAGTATACATTCCGTCACTGCGCATTGCACAGAATGAATGCAATTAGATCTAAAATACGGAAAAATGTAGAACCAGATAAACTCAACAAAGTAATGTGAGTACCGTAAACCGGGGCTACTTGAGCCCTGGGAGGTTACTTGGACCCAAAGCAAAAAAAGGCTGGAAATGACCAAAAGAAAGACATTTTGCAGTACAAGTGGTGTCATATAGACAGGAAAGTCGTTCCACCGAAACTCATTAAAAGGGGGTGTTTTTATCGCCTTGTAGATACTTCTCACGATTTGTTTGCCAAACATTATACAAATTCCAAGACATCATTATTTCACATATGATTCAATATAGTGTTTTCGATTTATTCATTGAGTTTTTGGAATTAAATGATGATTTCATGGCCTCAGAATGTCTCTAAAGAGTTATATTTCCAGACCCTATGTCCTACTGAGGCCCAATACATATTTACATTGTTTAGTCAATTAAAAAAGGAGCTTGGGTCCAAGTAGCCCCAACCTGGGGGTTTCTATGAGCCAATTTAAAAAACAAAAATTTTATTACAATCAGCGAAACTTTTTGTTCAGAAAACCTTTTAAATCATCGAAAAATATCTGAAACATAGTAAAAAATTTGTTATCAGCACAGGTTATGGAATTTAGGTATTGTTTTGTTCAGAAAGTCCAAAAAATTAGAAATTTTGGGTTCAAGTAACCCCGGTTTACGGTATATCTTTTGTTGGTAAAAGTAAGATTTCCTGTAAGTAGTGACACCAAATCTACCTCAACTAAAATCGACAGCAATATTTAATGACATCACCTAAATCAAAACTACTTTACGGTACAAAAATTTTGTTAAAATTATCTTTAATATAGCTATCATCTCTTTCCTGAATTCTTCGTTTAAAAAATCGGTATTACCTAAGCAAACGGAAAAATAATGTTTTGAATTTTAGTTATGTTTCTCTAATTATTCAATATTTAAACATCGTCATAATAATAAGCAAACATTTTCTAAAAAGCGATATGCATAAACGAGGAGAAGATTCTCCAAGCCAGAATTAGAGATACAAATATTACCTCTACATACAATAAGAAACAGCCGTATTGAATTTTCTAACGTCATCATTTCTATTTCATTTTCCCATGAGGTAAAATTAAATATGCATGAGAGAAGAAATTATTTTATGATAAACGGTAGAAAATTATCTAGCGTTTTTACATTGCAATGCATAAAAAATACAAATTGTCATATTAATGCTCCGGGTACAGCAATCGTCAACAAATTAAATCGAACAGAAGAAGCTCGCTTCTAATAATATATTCCTCCGGTTCCGATTATTTTCACTTTGCTATCACAGATACATCCTAAGAGACACACTTTTCATTACTTAACCTTGACAATTTTGAAGGCTAGAGCAGCTCACGAGTGCAAGGTCACTATCTGTATAAAGGTCGCTTGCTCCGCACTGGATTCGAGTAAACTTGAAGAAGAATCCCCGAGATGAAAAATAATGAACGAAAGACAGGAAAATCGATCGCGTGAAATCTTATCAACGAAGCAAAAGTAACCGGAAAATGAAAACACTGTAACAAAATTTTTCGGGAATACCTGAATGATTTACCATCCACGATTTGGTGAACCAACCTGAGAGAAAACATATCCAACTGACGAAAACAAAAGAAAGAAGTAAATCTGAGTAAAATACTTAGGGGAGACTACACGTGAAAATTCCGGGCAAGCGAATACATTAAGTCAAGGTATTCGTTTTCATCGTTTCCCGATCCTACGTCACATCGCAAAGGTACACAACTCCATTTGCACATCCCCTTTAATGAGAAAAGAAGTTTACCTTCTTCATGGGGTCCATGAGAGCGACAGCAGGACTGGTGAACTGCCCACCCACGGGCGGGTCGAACCTGTGTGGAAAAGAAGAAAACAAATCGTTACTCAAAAGATAAAACACGGAAATTTAATTAGGGTCCAAAGACAGGGGAATGTTGCGAGTCGTTAAGAGAGTCACTCCGAAATGAAAGTGTGGCCATTTCGGAGACAGTTAATGAAAATTGGAATACGTTCAAAGATGTCTGGGGCCAAAATATCACAGAAAGTAATCAAATAGAACGATCAATATTATACATATTGAATTATAATCTCTCAAAGCAGTCAATTACATTAGAGAACACTGGATAAATTTGTTCATGGTGACGTAAATAATCAAAAAAGTTTACCTTTATTCCCTTTCCCTTAGACATTAAGCGTTTTAAACTGAATTTTCTCTCCAAATTGCCATGAAATATCTACATCAATTAACACCACCTCAATTTTTAAATAAAATAACATTATTTATAATTTATGCAGCTAAAATGACCATGAATTAATCATATCGACATTGAGGCAATTTAGAATTTATGTATGTGGGTACCTCATGGAAAAAAATGTGATATTCGTATCTCCAGAGTAATATAATAATGTTTGTACGGGTGTTATTTACACGTACTTTGTGTAAATTTAAATTATATAAATTCAATTTATTACAATAGAAGAGTAATTGGAACTTCGGGTAATTTTGTGCATTCACGTTAATTTTTAGTTACGATGAATTTCCGTAATCGCGATTGTGAATTAATAGTTAACTTACTGTATCGCCCTTTCAACAACAGAATAATTGGAATATATAATTATGAAATACCTTTGAATCAAAACACATTCTTCACTCCATAACAGCATTTTAAGCCGAAACTTCAAGTTCTAACGACTACAAATGAATGCACCAGACGTATGTATGTATGTACCTTTAAAACACCGAAAAATTAATATGAAAAAATGTATGGCCAAAAAGCCTTTCCAGCTCTTAAAATGTTCATATGTCTATTTTATGTCCTTTACGAATAAATGTCATCGTATTTAATGAAGCGTTGAAATACTCATACCTCAGGATTTCTGCGTTTACTAGAAAAAGGGTTTAAGAAACAAAATTCATCCAGGATGGAAAAAATAGAAAGCCCGTAGCAGAAAATAATACATGAAATTTTTTTAAATATGACTTTAAGTCGAAAAATACAGCATATATATTAAATTAAAGCACTAATTTTGACAGAAAACATAAATATAACGGCCGTTTTGTTACTTTTATAATTTTACCTCAGACACCAAATAATACTACAAAAATCGATGAGATCTCTGAGAAATATTTATCCTTTATTCGCGGAACCAAGTCAGGGACATGAAAGAGATAAAGACAATATCTTCCAGAAGAACAAGCAGAAATATTCTGCATCCACCGCAGCGCTCTTAGAGAAATGACCGTAGGAAAGCATTCTTCCACTTGTTAAACAGAAAATTTACTATCATGACAATAGATAAAACGCTCCCTTGTAATTCTAATGTTCGCGAAACCAGCTCATGGTCAGTGCAGGCATTCGCACCGAGTATAAATCGGTGAAAGGCAATCTGAACGGAAGAACATTTTTCTGTCGTCTCAACGAGTAAAATGGGACAAAAATAATTTATTATTTTTTCCGCTCCGAGATTATGCGCGGATCGATAGAAGATTTGGAAATATGGAAGATCTCAATCTTGCTAGAGTGCCTTATGGAGCCATAAAAATATCGCGCGCTCTTACTGAATCGTATTCTAGCAGCTATTGCGTGACCTGGAGTGGATTCAAATCATGATTGCTCATGTTTCCAAGTGGATGTCTAAAGCTGTCCAGACAATGTTGTCACCGCATAAACTAAAATAATATATGAGCGATTTCACGCATTCGTTTCCGTTACATTTATGTTAATAAAACTCCAGGAGAGAGGAACAGAGTCTGACAGGATGTACGGAGCTGCTGTTTTATATAATTTCCAGGTTTTTTTACATCCGATATACATCTTAAGAGCATGCAAATCCATAAAGCTTTAGTGCAATATTTCCCATCATTCTATTTGAAGTCATTGTCACAGATTTTAAGCAAATAAGACAGTATAATTAAATTTTATTATTATTAGTTTGATTTTTAACTAATCGTAGTCCAATTCGGGCCCTATGACGGATTTTTAC
Source organism: Ladona fulva (assembly GCA_000376725.2). Classification (NCBI taxonomy): domain Eukaryota; kingdom Metazoa; phylum Arthropoda; class Insecta; order Odonata; family Libellulidae; genus Ladona; species Ladona fulva. The sequence goes on along the minus strand of KZ308186.1, from coordinate 168,786 downwards.
CAAGTCAAATACCTTTCTATTGAATTCCGAGGAATGTTCTCACTACTGATGTTGTTTTTAGAATGACTGCCTTTTGAATACGTGTGTGAATGTTCTTGTTGATATTTAATTTTTCCAGATTTGTGAAAAAATTCTTTGTTGTAGTTCCTGTAACTGATAGTGGTATTGGAACTATTGTGACTGTTTCTTGCTTCCAGAGCTGCTTTATTTCCGGTGCTACTGAGGCATACTTAGAAATCTTTTCCTCTTCTTTAATAGGAATATTGGATTCGTTGGAGATTGCAGTCAATTAAGTATGTTTTCTTTGTTTTTTGTCGATGAGAGTGAGACCTGGTCTGTTGTGAATGACTGCTTTATCTGTAGAATTATTATTATTATTATATTNTATTATATTAATATTATTAAATTATATATAATTAATTCCATTAAAACCTGTTTTTATGATAATAAAATATTATATTAATAACATTTTATTCTTCTTATTAGAATTATTTTGTTTACATTAGGAATGATTTAAGGCTGAAAGAACTAATAAACTAATCACCAAAGGCATCTTCAAAGAAAACGTCCATACATTGGAAAAGAAATTTCGCAATTAAAAAGGTATAATGTTGTCGAAGGATAAGAGAGAAAATAACAATTGATAACTGAGAAATGGCGCAAGTAGCTGTAATATGCTTCAGTGATCTGACGTCGAAATTCAAAATGGATACAAAAATATCCATAGAAGGATGATCGAACAATGAAACTTCACAGAGAGGTAAGGAACCCAATATTTTACATTCTGAATGAACTCGACCACAGCTACACCAGCGATTGATAAATTCTGGAGAGAAGACAAATGCCAACGGGAGCTAGCAAGGTGGAATCGAAATCCTTTTATTTTCAAATTTGGCGGATTTGGAAGGCTTCTATTTTTTCGGCTCCGGTTTGATTTTCATCTCAGTCCATCCCGTTTATACCACGGATTTTTCCTACGGCCGAAGATTTGTGTAAATGTCACGTGAAATTTTCCACGAGAAAATATCTCTCAGGTGTGAATTTCCATTCGAATTCTTACAAATGAATTTTACTGAAAAATTGGGACTGCGGGAAACCGCAAAACACCAGAGCCGGATTATAAACGCAGATGAAATGATCGAAATGGAAGTCACCGTTGCCACGACTGGTTTTTCAACTGAGCAGTTCGTCGGGTTACTTTTCCTTAGGCTTTAAAGCAGACGAGACAATACCTGCATCGGTTTCATCCTGCGCGGCACGCAGAATCTTCCCCCAAATACGGCACGCCGACGACCAAACCTGAATGACAGTAATTTTATCACCGATTCCCCCGTGGATGAAACCGTATTTCATGGATAAGGCTTCGTGAGCTGGCTTCCTTGCGGACAATAGCAAAAGATTCGATCCCTTAAAGAAAAAGACATGCTTCACCTTCAACCTGCTGTAAACGTTTGAAGAGTCACCGGAGCGGGAATGCGTTCAAGAGTTTTAAAATGGCCATATCTCAAGTACGTCGCGATAAATTCCCTTACGGCCGAAGGAGGTGAAAAAATAGAAAAATCTCGGGTTCCCACAGACGGATTTCCCGGGTGCAGCGGGAGCTATTCCGGCGAGTCGATCCAAGGACGCCGGAGTCAACCTGCGCGCCTCAGAAGCAATCTTACGGGACCGACACGGAGGCTTAAGCCATGCCTACATCTCCCACGTTAACTCTCTCTCACTACCGTTTTCCCAGTCTCACCCACCCTTCAACGATCTCCAGGTCCTATCTCCTTACACTTCCCTTTCCTTCCTAATGGCTTTTCATTACCTTGAGGATATGGCTACCGATTTATGTACCCACGTACGTATGTGTACATATGCTTATGTACAAACAAGCATCCATGTTCATCTAAGAATTTGAAATCACATAAAATTGTAGCATAAGAATGGAAAAATGGTTTCTATATTCTAACATTTCAAAGTGGAAACAAACAAAGACGTTCTGGACCTATGATATGCTGAAGTAACATTTTTAGTTATGTTATTTTCGTGACATATAGCAATAGTATACGATTAACGCAAGCAGGCTAAAGGTAACATTTAATACCACAAAATCTATGACTAAACAAATGATTATAAATACATTTATTAGTAAATAAATACATTTATAAATCATCTAATAATTTTTAAGAAATAATATTTTTCCAATTACTTTGAATACTTGTTGATAGCGAAACGATGTGAACAACGATATATACCTTCTGGCTAGTCGTATATTAACTTTAACGTTCAAATGATTAGTGAAATCTAATGAGATTGAGGAGTTAATTACCACATTAGCCTCCGCTGATTATCCAAAACTGTAAACAATCGTATCAATAAATCAGTAACTTCTAACAACCAATCTATGAACTAATCAAATCAATCCTATAGATTCCTCTAAATAGGTACGAATTAAAGGACCCACTTCCTGTTTATTTTTCAAATATATTTAAAGGTGACTATAGATTTTGTTTTCTTAGACAATTTTGTTTACGAAACGATGGCTTCTGAACTATTGCGCAGATATTATTGAATGAAGGCAACAAATTATTATTACGAGACAAATAAAGATCTTCAGTCTACGAACTTCGTGAAAGACGTTTCGGTCCCTGTAAAGTCTTTATCGGTTGAATTCCACCGAAAAAATCTTGAAGAACTTGAGAGAATCGATTCATAATTCAATAGCAAAACCATTAGATATTGTAGAAAAAGCTTGTTTACATGCGGGAAAGTTCATTTGAAACTACCAAGGTTAGTTTAGCAGAAAATTTAGATAATAATTCCACAGTTTGCAAAATTTTATCACCAGCAACGAAAAAACGTCTTAAGTAATTTAAAGTGTTATTGATTTTTATGAATAGGAAATTTTTATACAGAAAGGACACTATTGCAACCTAATTGTACGTATATTTCTTTAATTTATTTATTCAACAATGTCTGTCTTTCTACATTTTAAAGCTAGATATTATTTAATTCCTCCCAGCGCACTCAAAGAATATCTTATCAGTTATTTCTTATTTATTTTGAAGCAGCTACATAAATTTATTTTATTTATTTATTTTTCAGATATATAAATAATACAATT
>KZ308186.1:100419-165530 GCA_000376725.2 Ladona fulva | reverse complement strand
AATTTTGCATATTAGAAACAAATAGATTTATAAATGTTTACATAGGAGTACAAAATTAATGTAATAGGTAGAAGGAATAAACTGAATTATTTTCAAGGTTTGGAGTGAGGAACAGATTTTACATTACACCAAGTTGTACTTTTCTTTTAGTTTTAACATAGGATTTACAAGTCAAATAGGGAAGAAGGAAACAAACAAAAAATATATATCTACAACCAAATAACAAACTAGAAAATTTTTAGGTTTTCAAAAATGTGTTCTTTTACCCAGCTTTCAATGATAACCTTATCCTTTTTTGTCAGATTACTTCTTTTTTCCAATGATTTCCTTATTTTTCTTGAGCACAGATTATAAATCTTAACTACTAGATAGGGAAATTGCAACTGTGATCTACTTTTTTGTAGTAGGGTATCGCTGCATTTTTAGAGATTTTACCTCTAGTGTCATATCTGTAGTGGGTTGTTTTCAGTAGGCTTAAAAATCAATTTAAAAACTTCTTATAGTCACCCTCGAGATAAATAAGTAAGTCGATCTAGCACTGAATTAAATAAAAAACTGAAAGGCGCCAGAAAATAGTAAACACCATGCCACGGCATGAATAAATCATTTTTTCGTTGTACTTTCTGAAAGAGAACTCTGGATTTTCTCTGGTGTTTCCATTTGATGGAAAATATGTGGACGAATTCCCCGTTTTCCTTCGATTTGAATTTCATACACACACATTGAAAAGTAACTTGTGTTCGTGATCTTCAAACGCAAATGCATAGCACTCTACGGAGTTCTCAAAAAGTAACCTCACAAAGCGACAATGTCCATTCCACGCGGTAAAATGAATGTTTTTCTGAATGCCGATGTTGTCTTTTCATATTATGCGTCGCTTTTCCACCGCAAAGGAATGAAAAATGGCGATCAATTCGAAAAGAACCTGAGAATATATGCAGCTAGATGTATGGCGTACGTAGTCATGGTTGTTTTTCCGTTTTCCGATTTAGATTGTAAAATATATTAAGTGCCTGCATGTGATATATGTCTATGGTTAATTCTCAGCATATTCTAGTTCATAATTCGAGATAGAGAGGAAATTCTGAAAATTCAACTGCACGTAAAATATCATCGATAATTAAGGTGTACAAAAATCGAGCCACAATTACGCTTGTAAAAAAGTGAATAATACTCTATCAAAATCTAAAAATCGCCTTAAATAGGTTCTGCGAAGTTTAAGCAAATAACGAACCCCTTTTCTTAGATACATATACTTATTTCGTAATTAAAGGCATAAGAAATGGTCAAATCGGGATTTCAGGCCCCGATCTTTTAGTTAATAGAAATTTAGTCAGCAATCAGCTTTCTCCTCAACATTTTCTGCTTCATTTTTTCTTCTTAGACTTAAATTACGAATATATTTGCCTTTCAGCGTCTTTCTACTTTTCTTTCCTTCCTCTTTCTCCATCCCTATAAAATAGCTTACGACCAACTCACAACGCTTCTCCTATTGAAGAAAATGCTAAATATCTACCCTTGAGCGTTTTCCGATGAACTTATCTACGATGAGTATCTCTTGCAATTTAAAATAGCTACTGCGATATCGGCCAAAGATCGCTCAAAGCTTCCTCTTCACTATTTTTTCCGAGTGTTGATCTGAGAAACCCCTCTAGGAATCTGCAACGGTGCATTAATTCGAGGCAAAGGAATGCAAAACGAGGATAAGCAAAAATTGCATTTTGGCACGCAGTCCCGAGAGAGATTTTACGCTTTAATTCTTGAACACTTAGGGTCTTGAGAAACGCTTCCCGAAGTGGAAAGTACTTCACTCGTAAGGAATGAAAGAAATATTTTGACGACCTAATTAACCGAATGGTTCGTCAAGTCACAAATTTATCGCTCAAAATAAATTATAATCGTAAAAATTTAGAGATTGGATTCGAAATCTCAGAAAATTAACACTATGAATACTGCTACATTGAATCTGTATAATACTTCAAACTAAAAAAATCTTAACTAAAGCCAGCTAAAGTTATCCTGACAAAAATTAATAGCATTTTAATCATAGTTTCGTGAAGCATTTAAAAATTTCAAAATTTGAATTCTTATCGGAACGCAAATTAATTTCTTTCCCTCATTCACGTAGAGGCAGAGGAAGCCAAAAATATCGGCAGAAATTTTTGTGAATATTCACATAAAAATAATAGTCAGTCTTAAAAAGACGGACTGGCAGAACCCTAACCCTAAAATTAAAAAGAAAAATATCTTACATAAATTGATACTGATAATTCGGAGTGAATGTAAATTTCCTAGGTGAACGGTTGCATCAATTTTATTTATGCCGCTGTAAATGCATATACACGCAACAAAATAAGAATCGAGCGGCAAAAACACTGAAGACGAGGATATCAATCATTACGTTTGTGGTTAATTGAAAAAACAGAGTTCTGAATTACCGGGGAATAGTATCCATGTGTATCAAAATTGGATTTAGGTAAGGATCCAAAGGTAGTGCTTTATTTTTCACATTTAGATTAGGAACAAAGTACAAGAAGTCGAAGAAAAATTTTTTAAATCATTACGAGGGGTTACTGCAGAGCACGTAAAACTTTCCATAAGTTAAATTAGCTTCTTAATTTGGATAATAAAGTGAAAATAATATCTCTTGCGCTAAATTTATCACCTTTATCTATACGGCGAGGAAAAAGAAAAGTAATAAAGCAAAGCCGGAAACTAACATCTCCTCTGGCAATTTGTTCGGATATCAGATCCAAAGATATATTCCTTTCAAGTGTTTTATTATTCAGGGACGGAATATGAGAAAGAAGCCAATTCAAGCGGGTAGGCTTTTGTTCTACTCCTTGATTTCAGTCATCCTCTACAACCGAGTCGAGGGTGAAGGGGAGTTATATGTTTTCCCGACTGTCTAGAGTAGCATACTAGCCTTCATCCAACCATTCGTTTGGAACTTGGTATTCCTCGAGGTTGTAGGCGTCATAAGGTTTGCGAGAAAACGCAACTGAAAGGTTGAATCGATAGGCTACATAAGTCGGCATTAAACATTAGTAATAAACATATTCTAGAGTAAATGTTACGGAATATTCTGTACTGTACTTTACTTTAACAAGTCGGTACAAAATTTGGAAATATTTTTGGTTCAAGCATTTTTATTCATTAATCTCGTATGTTTTTTCTAAAAAATTCCTTACCCAACAGTGTCCGTGAAAAACTGGATAGGGATTGATACGATGTTTTCAGATTTGGTATTTAAATGCTTGTTTAAATGTTGAAAGTTAAAGATCTGATTATCCTGGTATAATAACACTTTATGATAGCCAAGAACAAAAGTAAGCCAGCTCAGATGGCTAAGAGTTATCATTTTATTAATCTTACATCGCTTGCTGGCAGTTTACGTCAATGACATTACTTTTCCGTCTGATAGTGAAGCTTAATTTCAATATTCATATACTTATCTTTATTCGGAATTAACGCCCAGAAGTAATTTTAAATCGCTCAGTGAGTTTTCGATTTAATGCAGTTCCTGCTCCCGTAATTTGATAAATGGAATGTTTTTCATTTGTTTTTGGAACTGGATAGTGAAAAATGTATCTTTAATTTACTTCTTTCCCATTTCGATGACGGCTGTGATAATGCGATTTTGGTAAGAGCGATGCTGAATAATTGCATTTCGATCGCCTTTCATTGAATGCTATGAAAAATGTTTTCCACAGAGCAATTCTTCGGCAAATGGTTTTTTACTCGTTTAGCATTCTTTTTTAAGATAGAAAATCATGGCAAAACTACAGTGGTACCTCGATTTACTTACGCTTTACCTACGATCTTTTCGACTAGTGAACTTTTTCCTTACACCATTTTGACCCCCGAATACGAAATTCCTTCCGAGGTACGAACCGAAAAAAACAGGAAAGGTACTACAATGGAAAACTGGATTACGAGATACCAACTTTTCGAGTTACGTTCTTAACTTTGACAAGAGCGAGGTTCCTAAGTCGAGGTAGCACTGTAATTAACATTCCAAGTCGATTTATCTTCGCTACATAGCTTATGGTAGCCAATGGTTGAGGGATTGGAGATTTTACCAGCCTTTATGCTGATGTCTGGTCAGGCAGCAAAATTTCTTGCAGAAATATTAAATGTTATGGTTTTTGAAGAACGACCTTATGTTTTTCCACTTATACCTCGGCTCAGGTTTAAAGCTGTTTGCGGAACGTCTTAGCTACAAATATAGCACGCTGATTACCATTTAAGCTGTTAAACTTACTGTAAAATTTAAAACGAGTAAACGAGTTTAGTTTACTCTTTTCAAAGAGTAAACTAGACTCGTTGATTAATCCGCTGAATAGCGAGAAACATGGACATCAAGAAAAGAGGATACCATAGTAAGCACACTCTTTATAAGTCTCGAGATAAGTTGAATGAAAGACTAAGAAAATGTTGGAATTTAATTCTATAAAAGGAAAAAAATTTATTCGTCAAATAAAGAAAAAATTGAGAGAAGCAATGACAGAATACTTGAGAGAAGATGGATAGCTTACCTAATGTGGCATAGCGATGTAAACAGAGAAAGAAAACTGTTTGAAAGAGCTAATGGAATTAGGGGTAAACATCAATTAGAAAAATTGCCTCTGCAAACAATTCATACACGGTTGAAATTGACATTACCTCGCGATTAATTTAAGTATACTCTTACTCTTACTTACTCTTAAAAACTATTAGTTATAAACTTAAAAGTACTAACATTTAAGTCATCAACAATCAATCAAATCAAATTACTCCAGACTTTTCTTTCTAGAACAATTAGTTCCTCCTATTGATCTTGTAATGCTTACAAATGTAGCAAGAATATACCCCGAAGCCCCGAATACCTTTCTTGTAATAAGTAATCGCTCTTTAACGTTGAAATTAGTCTTACGCCTGCGAAAATGGTGAAAAGAGTTCGAAGCTCCAGGAATTCTATGGGGAATTTCCTTTCAATTCCCCAGGTTCGGTCCCGAGATAAAAACTTAACATTCAAGGGCTGAAAGGAGGATGGAGGGAAATTTTTCTTTTCAAATCATCAAGTTGGCTCTACGCCAGCTATCTGACTGAAACACGTACGTAGAATGGCAAGATGAATTCGTCATGACCCAGGACTGGGTCAACACGGTTCTCCTCATGATTTGCTATTGTTCGTCGACGATTTTTCCAACATTCGGTCGCCTCCTGCATTTATTTAATTCCTACATTTACGTTATAAGAATAATTCAATCTACCAGGAATGTTATACTAATTCTGAATAAACAAGTTAAATGGGTTGATATTCTATCATCCTTTTCTTTTTTCATTAATCCAAAGGAGATTCAACAAAAAGAAAATTGACGTATTCCCTTTTTGTTTGTTTGCAAAGTTAAGAAAACGCTATTTTAATAGATTTTCTTTCAACCTAGAACACTTAAGAATGAATCGGCACCCTATCATTAATTATAAGTAGTTTTCAAGCATCGGGAACGTCATAAAAGCAGATGCTATGAACTAAAACAGTTTATATCGTCAATAATAGTGTTCGTTCTAAAATGAAATACCTTATGTGAATTTTTTGCCTTTAATATTTAGAAGAATGTTATTCTAATTTATTTAATTTACTTGCGTAGCTTTGATGGAAATTTAACCCCATAGCCTCGCTCCTAAGCGAGGCGATAGGGTTAAATTTATTTATCAAAATATGTTGAAAGGAAACACTGAGTCAAAGTGAAGAGAATGTATAAATATCCGCGGGCATATGGAAGCTCAAGCTCAACGTTCAAGCCTCGCTCGCACCGAAAAATAAACGTAGTTCCAGAGAGGTACCGAAAAAACCTAATCAGAGCCACTTAGACTAGCTCGTGGAACGCAGATTCAAAGCACCGTAGAAATCGTGGATGCGCGAAACGTTCGCTCCCGTCGCAAATCGGCGGTTTGAATACGCGGCGTCGTCGCCTTAACGATGATTTCCGGGAAGGGACTCCATCGCAGAGTACTTTAAGGCCGGTCGAGTTATCGCTTTCACCGACGCATCTCCCTTCATTACGGTTCATTGAAAAATAAAAAAACGTCCCTGTTCCAGTTTTAGAATGGGGAAATTTCAGCGGAGGGGAATGGAGCGAGAGGAATGCTAGAAGAGACTTCCAGTTACATCCGAAAGGAGCCAAAATACCAGCCAAGCATCCGTGACATCTCTCCATGCACCTGCATCTAAATTTGACTCAGCCCGAGGCGAGTCGCTGGCGGTGGAGTGAGGGCTGCATCCACAAAAACGTCTCTTTTCTAGGAAAAAGGATTAGTGAGGAATGGTGCGGGGAAAGTGGTGGGCCAATGCCCTGCGTGAGATTCCTGGATTAGGATGCCCAGAGGATGAACTTATTTCTAGTTCTGACGGCATATTTTGGGAGCACATGAAGTTAGTGAAGATAAGAATTGAAACAAAATTTCTTAAATTCTTCAAAGCGAAGCTTCTCAACCTTGAATCTCCGTAGCGCACTCTGGGAACTAATCCTAATTTCGTGACACGCATACAGTATGCATGCTACTAGTAGTTTCATCTCGGACTCGAAGTAAGATAAATCAAAATCACGACGAAAAATATTTAATTATGTTGATGATGATCTCTAATATAGATATTTCGCAAATTTAAGCATATTTATGATCCAATACCACATACATTCTTCTCCCTCTACACTACTCGTATATTTAAGATGCTATATTCAATATTTTAATTTCCTTAACGTGTCATTAGTAATTTTTCTATTGAATATTTATACTTTAAACGATTTCAATTTTCGGACGTTTTTGTAATACGTTTAAAATGTTACTTTTCTCATGATTTTTTTTTATTTTCTCTTTCTAAGGTAATCACAGCAACGTGAAAAACGTACGTATGTTTCATGAAATTTATTAAACACGACCGATTGCAACTACAAGTATGACTGTCATCTCAGGACCAAAATGTGATTATTTTTTGATTAACTAAATTAAATTCATTAAAAACCTCACTTTTATAAATAATTTTAAATTCCTTTAACCTTTAACGATCCTCCAGATAAATCGCAACATAATGTCTAATTACTTTTAATAATTCAGTTGCAAGATTTTTTCCCACTCACTACTCTTTTGTTTTTAAATTAATATCTGTAAATAATAACGACATACAAGGTTAAGTGGAAGAGAGGCCCAATTGGGCCTAACCTCGCCAATAAAGGGTCCTTCTATCTATCTATCTTGTCAGCGGGGTAAATTCATTAACATAATTACCAAATGTTAAACTATTACTTCAAACTTGAGTAATGTGATGTTACTCGCGTCAATTCATCACTTCTGAAAGGAATGGGAGAATCTCATCTATTAGGCAAAAAAGAGAGCAATCATATTACCAAACTATTAAACCTCGAAAATAACGAAATTTGTGGAATACAATACTGCGCAATATATTACAGTAATTTGATTATCTAAGTATTGGCACAACTATAAACTTGAGAATCCTCAGTTATACTGCAATTCAAACGGTTATCAACATTTAATGCGATGCGCTACCTACATTTGAAATTTTAAATGCCTTCGGATTGGAATGGAAATGATATTCTGTCGTCCATAGGTTCCGACGGTTGGAAGCGTTGAATTATTCCCACGTTACATATGGAAATGGATGGCAGGATGCATGTACAATTCCAAAATAAGCATAAAGAGGTAATTACGTATACTGACTCCAAAGGGCCTTGATTAAATACAGATGTTCCAAAGAAAAAAATTAAATGATAAAGAGCGATACTTTTATCACTTTTTTGAACATTCAAATGATGTCCTAAATATAGACCTGTGACCTATTTGTAAGAATAAATTTATAATAGAAATAAACAGGCAGGGATTAGAAAAAATTAACATAAAAGGAATATATTTTATGCAATTAAAAAGGAAACTGTTGATTAACTAATGACAATAGAGTACAATGTCAACTCCCGAATAATCGGAAATTCAAGGGTAATCCTAATAATTCATAAGCTTGGGAAGAGAGCATTATTTTATTAATTGACCTAGTGGAGGAGAGAAACTTTTATTTGCGCAAGAAATTAATTTATATATGAATTTTTATTCATAAATATTTCATATCATAAAACCAGCCTCTAAATAAGACGAAAGAGAGCAGTGTTTTCGTACAATCCCATGTCATGACGAGGATGACAACGACGGGTGCCGTCTTCCACACCCGCCTCTCCAGTTCGATTAATCATTTTCCCCGCGAATCCGCTGAAATCCACCTGTTTTCGTTTCAGAATAGCGAATAAATACACAACAAGATGAAATCAATCAAACCTGACGCCCCGGGATACAAATCTCTCGCAACTTTAGACCTTTCTCTTCATGTAAGAAAAAAACAAAAATTGCGAATAATGAAGCAAACGATCGACCTTTCATTTCGCTTCTCTTTCATGCTCATGAAAGTTGTTGATAATAAATTACAAGCATACTTTTTCTATCGTGAAATTTAGGAGTAACCCCTAAGGTATCGCGATGGGATAAGGACTGTGTGCTGTAGGAATTAAAACATCATAGGATACTATATTTCACTCATCTATAACAAACACACTCCCAATTTAAAATCATTAATCAATAGATGGGATCTCAAAAGGTACCGTGCTTACAATGCTTATTAATCTGTTATATAGCTCAGAAAATACTAAATACTGGAGCATAAAAGTAAAGAAATATTCGCATAAATGCTAAAAAGTCAATGTATGCAGCAATGGCGGATCCGAGGAGGAAATAATCGTCCCCTTCTCTCCCCACTTGCACGCATTTAATTTGGGAAGTATATCACCACCTATTCTCTTTGGAAAAGGAAGATTTAAATGACACAGAATTCTCAGCAGTGGGGAAAATACTCAGAAATTTTGAAAAAATCTATGATGGCCAATATATTTAAGGTATTTATAAGTAAATTGGTTTTGTTAAAAACTAAATGGGAAGGTGAATTCAAGTGCAATGTAAATAAAATAGACATGGATACTTGCGAAGTGTTCAGTTTGTATACAAAGAGGAAATTTATTCAAAATGCAAAATTTTAGTAAGGATTTTGCTCACTCTTCTGTTAAGCGTGGCAAGGCAATGCTTTTCAGCTTTGAGGCAAGAGAAATTTTGGTTGAGGAACATGATGAATGAAAAGAGCGTTACTCCATTTACATCTTGATATGCATCTTGACCCAGGGGAAATTATAAATCGTTTCACAAATTGTGGGAATCAAAGGCTTAACCTGTTATTGTAAATTGACATATTTATATAAAATCCAAGAATGGTTACGCTTTGATAGTAAACTACATTCTCATACGTAAAATCTCGTTAAGTTATATTCTTCTAAACCAGCGGTTCCAAACGTAGTTTTTACTTGGGTATGTCTTACAATTAGTAGCACATTTATTTGTACCCCTTACATGGATACAATGATATTTCTAGGGTTGATTTTTTTGAAATTTTTCAAATGTAAACGATTAATAATCGCAAGAGCGTTAGCAGTTACCTTTTTGTAGGAGAATTGAAATTATTGTGATAAACTGTTAATGTTATTTTTAAAGCTACTTCTTTTCCTCAGCTGAGCTAAAATCTATGTTTGGGATAATTCATTGGCTAGCACTAAATTTCTAACGATAAATCTCAATAAAAGCTGTATATCTGCAGCTAAACAGAGAAATTTTCCCGATTTTTCACATTTTTCCTGAAAGATCTCCAGGCATGAGACGTAAATTATCGGTAGAACGAATGAACTTACCACATTTTCGCCATTGTTCAACTTACTTCGTGTACCCCACCAAACGATTAACCTAGGTTAGGAATCGCAGTTCTAAACTTGCTAAATCAACTGCGCCAATTCACGAAATATGTCCAACACCAGCTCAATACAAGTTAAGTTTTCAAAGTATTTCACCTAAATTATAAATTTAATACAGAAACCAGACGGATATAATTTTCTGCCAATCTTTAAAAATTTAGTGAAGAATTATTTATTAAGAATAAGATTATTAAGCATTTGCTAGGAAACATTTTTGTTCTCGAGGGAAATCAAATCTAACCGCCAGTGGTGCATTCAGCCAGCTTGCGCTAAATTTTTGTTAGAATTTCCTGGGTTTGATGAACCAGTTCCTAAGACTATCTGATAAAATAATAGTAAAACAAATGTTACAGATACTACAATGCGATCGTTACAAGGAGGATATAATTTCAATGTTTGATCATAAAATACTTCCTTCTTATTTCATCTCAAATTTTCGTAAACACTCTGAAACCACACCATGCGTAGTAGCATACTCCGGAGGGACAGAATCAAACTGCTAATTGCCCCCCTTGGGTAGCTTCTAAATTCCCCCACTATATGCATGCACTTATTCATATACTACAGGATCTACTATATAGACGATTAAAGTAAATAGTACCATGTAGCTCTATATCCATGATACCAGTTCAAACATACATACTCGCATCTTCCCCATTACCTACAAATATACATCCACCTATCGGCATACGATACATAACCCTTGCTGCGGTCGACAAATAATACCGCCAAACAGACGCCCGATATTTAAACATTGGAGTTTGAGGGTAAAATTAGGGTCACGCAAATAAATTGAAGCATCGAATGGAAAACGTCCGGAGAATGGTCTGATATCCGAAAATTTACGGCTTAAAAGGCTGGGCTACTTTCCCGCTAAAGATATTTCCGGGCATTTTTTACTTGAACCAGGCCTTGCTCTTTACGAGGGAAACGACATGCAGGCGAGGGCGAAGAGAAAGTGGAAGAGGAAGAAGCGGATGGATCAACGCGGATAGAGATGGAAAAGTGAAGGGAACGGAAAAGACGGATCCGAATCCCTCTTCGCAGCCGACGGCGTTACCATCGAAATAATCAACGGAGGAAGGATTCCATCAGAAAGGAATTAAAAGGGAGAACCTTTCAAGTTTTTCGATGCTCCCATCGCCGGGCGAGGCGATCTATGATGAGGAAGAGGCCTTTTGAAGCGATCGGAGAATGAAAGAGAGACACCATCCGAGTTACGAACCGACCTCAATTCCATCGACGGCCGGTTCTACTCCGCAGATAACGTTCCATTACAAAACGTGGCGCGGGAGTGAAATACTTTCTCTGCCTTTTTCCTTTCGAGGAAACTGAAAGAATCTAGTGCTTGAGGGACTTAGTTTCCATTACAATTTAACGGTTTTTGATGTCCCAGAATACATTCATTACACTCCAGATGACTTCCACCGCCAACCTTGGAAGCAAAAGGGATGGATATGGAATCGATAAATCTGGGAAAATGGCAGGGGTTCGACTCTCAGTTATCAGTTATGAATTAAATGCTTACAATCTTTAATTTTCGATGATGCAGGAGGACTGCAACGATAGATATATTTGTATCTTTCATAGTAGTCGGTTTATGGAAAGGATTTCTATCTCATATTTTCGGTATTGATGGACTTCAAATCTTGGGACTTACAGAGCTTAATAACTAATCGGATAGCCAAATGGACAACGAGTTCGACTTCGGTGAAATCTGTCGCGGGTTCGATTCCCGGTGGGAGCCTACATGCGAAATAACCAAAGCAGTCGAAGCACTTTTGTTAGTAATACTAATACTAACTAAATGATACAATTTTTAACCATTTGACACAACATTTAACAAGTTGTAATATAAGAATGAAAGAAATGGTATTCAACAACAAGAAAGAGTGAATATAAGTTGGGGAAGGAGATCACGACCTTATAATGGATTTTAGAAAAGTTAGATATAGATAGAGGGAATGACGCGTACCACGTAATAATGAAATAGAATCTAAACATTTTAATCCAAAATGGAAATAAGGATCGAAGAAGGATAAAAACCTTGTTTCAAAAGTTTCACCGTTGCCTCTGTTAGGATAAACATACCGTCTTACATTTATAACAACGCAGAGTTATAGGTAGTAAAATTCCGTAAACGAAAATTTCGTTTTTTTTTCACCTACTCCAATCTTCATTTCTTTCATTTCGGTCACCCAAGAAATGTTTGATCAAGTGGAAAATTTCAGCATATGAAGGTCATGAATAGGATATAAGTCGGAAATAGATAACTTAGTAGTTGTTTAAAGCTTTCGTGCTTGAAAACGAATACTGGCTTATGAAAAGTAACAAACTGGCTAAAAATGAAGTAACATTAAAGACAGTAGCTGATATAAACTGATATCCTGGAAATTAATTTCGTTCAGTTCCAAATAACCAATTTCATTACTGCAAGAAGACATTGGGTAGAATAAAAGGGAATTTGGTTGACACTAATTCAAATATTCTTTAGTAAACAAAGGAGAGGATTTTCTTCGAAAAAAAATGTAAGTGAAATGCTTTATATTTGAAGCTGCAATCCTTTCTCCAAAGCCAAATATTATTCTTTTAAAATCAAAATAATAAATTTAAAACGTCTCCATGAAAGCCATGGAATCAGAATAGAATGCTTTTAGATAGGTTTTTCTTTAGAATACCTTTAAATAGTTTTTTCTTTCTGAAACATGTTTAGGGTTAAGACTAAGAAACTAGAAGAGTTCAAATTTCTAAGCACGCCGAATCTCAAAATATCAAGTTTCCGATGGCATCTCCGAAAATAAGACGACATTACAAACCAAAACAGAGCGCAACCACAACCTGACAAAAGACATCCGAAGATACGGCTTCGGAGGAAATTCCCTCCAAATGTAAAAATACTCTTTTTAAGGTGAGTGAAATACGATGTTTCACCATACTATTTCCTTTGGTGGCATTGGTTTACTTAATGGAGAATTTGAGGAATTCGATCACTAAAAGATTATTATTATTATACTCTTTAAAGAAATTTTAGGCCGTGAAAAATACACACAGGCATCCGAAGAAGATTAAATAAATTAATTACTAGAGAGAATCCTAACTAATGAATACCTGTCTAACAGGCACCCCAAGTTGATTCGTTACTATTTGTTGGGAAATGATAAGAAAGTGACAATATTAATATGTGCAATTGTGAATATAAACAAATGAAAATTAGAAATAATACTGTGCAACGGATGTAACCTTTTCAAATACGGCTAGGTTCTCTCTTGCAAAGAACATGGATTTATTCCTACTGTGCACGTGAAACTGAAAATATTTCGTCAGTTTGTAATATAAAATTAGTTTTCATTTCATGATGGGAATGAGAACAGTTGTAAATTTTCCACAATATATTTATTTATTAAAAATAAACAATAAAAACTCACGACTAGTTTCGGCGAATGATCTATTCTCATTCTCATCATGATGTATTTCCACAAAACATTGCCAGCAACTGTGAATTTTATTTTCATTTTATGGTGAAAAAGGCAAACCTAAGGCCAAGAAAGCCTACCCAGAGCGATTGATGATGTTGTCTCCCATTGTGAAGTAGTCAATTAATAGCCCAAATACAGCAAATTGGATGTCGGAACAAGAGGAGCGAGAACAAACCATATAAACATAGTATCCCGAAATTTAACATGCATCAGTATAAACATTTCCGATTCTGGTCCACTGGGAAAGAAGAAATAACATAAAATTACACACTCCGTATCCTCCCCTCCGCTTTTATCTTCATTCAAAAATAAAAAATAAGCTCCTCAAAATAATCCTGCATCTTATGCTACCCGCAAGCCATCAAACCCAGCCCCTTGCTATTCTTCTTTTTCCCCTTTTATTTCCGAGTGAATACATTTAAATACAAGATCACACATAAACAAAAAGAACTTTATTATTCGTTCCATAATATGATGCGCCGTCTTAAACGTCGCCATTAATGAATTAATTTTCAATTCTTTGATGGGGCATAACGTCGGATATCAACATGTTATTTAGATGTTAACAATACTAACTAGGCCATTATCTCACCATTATTACTGCGTCAACATCATAAATTGTAATGTCGTTTATGTATTGCATAAATGCTTTATACTGAACTGTCCTCTACATTATCCTACTACAAAGTCGAGCCTGAAGCAATTAATTCTATTCAACTACTCACTTTAATTAGCCAACTTAATTTTGAATTGTACGTTCATGATACTGAGAAGTGAAATTTAATTAAAAAAACAACGTTATTTTTTGTATTAAAATTAATTTAATTTTTAATTTGTGAATCTATATGGAAGTTTTTCCTCCTATTCTCCTCCTTTCCAAGGTTTTTCAAGTTATGGAAATAATACCTTTCTCACAGCGACGAAAATACATACTAAGTTAACTCAAAACATGTCACACTTAAAAGCGCATACCAAATCTTGTCACCACGATTGATGACAGACTGACATCCATTATATCCTCTACTCTTCACCCTTTAAAAACAGAGCTATATAGCGCCGTAAATCTATTCCTGGGACATGGAACACTCCCTAATGTCAACCCTATATCAGATGCAAACTCATGCCGAGTAATCGACCTACATCGTTACCCCGCAATCAGATTCGCATCTGCAGCGCCTAAACTTAGTTTTTACGACCGCAACAACGACGTACGTCATTTGAAGCCTATGTGATAGCAGGCGTAAAAAAAAACGACTCACCCTTGCTTTATCCGAAATTACTTTAAATCTTTTGAGGTATACTGACTTTAGAGTCCCAGCGTTGAAAGGGAGTGATATTCTTCCCGCGTCTTATGTATCGTACCGTATAATGAGTTCCAATGCCTCGAAATGTAAGAACTAAGTGGTAATCTCCCCGGTACAGAATAAAATATTCATTAGTGTATGATATCAAGTATACCTAATTTTCGGCGATAGTGGAAAACATACAAGTACTTGGTCTTTTTCTGTAATCTTGGATTGATGACTTAATTTCGAAACGTTTCCTGTAAACATATGCCATACCATAAAAAATGAATGTCCATACAGATAAAAGAAGGCAAAGGAAACGGATATACTGGGACTCGAACCCAGACCTTCCAATTCCCGACGTAAATAAAGGTATGTAATTATACTACTAAATAAAAGATATGTAAATATACTTCTACTACTGGTACTAGACTAAATAAACCTTTCGAGTTTTGCTAAGAGAGAGGTAATAATAATCATGTCTTTATTAAGATGAATTTTAGTCTAATGAGACCACTCTTACAATTAACCTTGTATAAACGAACACAAACAACCATGCCCTGACCAGGATTTGAACCTGGGATCTCGGCATTGCTAGGCTAGCACGCTAACCATTACGCCACCGAAGTAGATCCTGATTAAGCTATATTCAATGTAACTTTAAGAAAAACATAATTAAAAAAAAGTTTTTATCAAATTTAAATTTTCCATTAGCATCTTTCTTTACAAGATGAAAGGCACCTAATACACAATGAAAATGTGCTGACGTGCAGATGTGATATTTTTGGTCCTTTCTTTACTCACGCGTAAAATGTCTTTCAATTTTCGAAGACACCAATATACATTGCACCTTTTAACGAGAAAGCACTCGTCTAACGTCGAGTCGCAACAAAACCTCCCGCACAACGTCGTTTCGGACGATCGCCCACCGTTACGCCGCCGTAAAGTTACGGGGCCACAATAACGCCCTTCTTCTTTCAAAGAAAAAGGAAAGCAGGAGTTGACAAGACCAACTTTTCTAACAACGCTCGTCACGTTGACACAGCGCTCCAATGGCCACATAAAACTCCGATTCCTCTCACAGTTTACGACTCTTAATTTTGCCGCAAACCATTCCCCTTTAGCCACGAGCGCTTACAGACTTATGGCCGTCGTTAATGACAAGAGTTACCTATTATAAACCTCATATAGAAGAAATTTATCGCCTTTTGGGGAGAGCGACTTGACGTCATCGATTGAGGTGTGCCTGCATAATGCAACTCTTTGTGACGGGTTTATACAATAACGATTTCCTCTTTTGAAAACCTATGAGTCTATAATTCTCTTCTTAAAGGGAATGGATCACTTTACTTGGCCCTAACTCATTTCATCGAAATGGAAAATAGTAGCCCACCTACAAAGAAAGATAGATAAACTTTTGTCAGAGTGTTCCCCTTGCAATATGCCGAATGTCAGAATGCAGGTTATTTATGTAGATGTAACTGAATATTATGAAAAAAGGAGGGTGTTTTTGGGTAATAATAGCATCTAAAAGTAAACAGCATGCGCCAACAAAATATACGAAATGAGTCATCATATAAGGTGAAATACGTCCCCTTATTATTTAAAAGAAGCAATAGGAGAAACGAATTCTCTGAACAATTATGAATTCCTGAGGGCATGGTAAGTACCGAATTTTATAAATTTTGAGATAATGCAAAACAAGTAGTCATGATAAACTTATAGTGCATAATTAACCTTGTCATTCGATTTGATAATAATCTCAGATATGTGATCGCGCGAGAGGTATGTGGGAGTGTCATTAGATAGTATCGAACGCGAATGAATTTCCGTGTAGAGCATTACACGTGGAACATTAACCGAAGGAAGCATACTTCGCCCTCACAGGAACGTTCACAGCAACGACGGAGTAACGTCGAGGCATGCATTTATAGATACGTAGGACTACCCAAAAGTTCATACTCCACTTAGATTTTAATGAACGTAATTTCCTTTTCTACTTTAAGTAACATATTTATCACCAAAAGGCAAAGATTTTTTGCGTAATAATCCGTTTTTCGGTTAAAGTTGCATAAGATAATACATTTTTACTGGGAAAAAGTGGGACAAAGGATGAACTGGAACAATGGTAAATATCAGGATCTTCAACATTATCGATAACAATATTTTCCTTAGGCACTTAAAACCAAGTTTACGCAAATAAATAAGTGAACCGAAAGGACTGAGTGATTTTGAACCGAGGGAATATCTATTTTGTTTTCTTAAAATTATAAATGAAAAACATAAGAGGAATAAATTGAAAAGTTTTTGCTTCTAACAAAAATTAGAGATTGTAAGAGATATAGACGACAACAACAAAATAGAGAAAGCAAAACAGCAATAAATGATAAGATATATCAATAAATAATAATAAGACATACCAATAACAAGAAATAGCATGTCGCATGCTCCTGAGGGTAGTAACCTCTAAGATTTTTTTTCAAGTTCAAGTTAACATCTTCAATATTATTGTATCAAATAGATCAATTATCATTTAACACAGTAAATCAACCAAAAAACTACAGTATTTCCTTAAAATGTCTCATTACCTCTCAACAAAAATCGATAGATCAAAAACGAAGCGATACAGAATCTTTTCAGCCAAGGAGTAAAGTGATGAATTTAGCTATCCATTATCTATTACTATTTAATTTCTTAATTGCCATAATTAAAATACCATAATTTATTGGTTGATTTACTGTCGTAAATGATAATTGATCTATTTGATTGAATAATGTCGAAGACGTTATCTTGAACTTGAAAAAAATCTCGTATTCTTTCTTTTAATAATAAATTTCGTATTCTTTCTTTCAATACGTGTGTTGAGTTACACGAAGTAACGCTTGAATATATCATGTTCATTTGAACTATCTCAATGTTTAAATTGTGGATCGAAACCATTCTTGCATTTCAAACGAACTGCAATTCGTGGAATAAATTCAAAATTACGCAAAATATTTCACTTGACCGGACTGGAAGCTGTGGAGGTTAATTTACAAGCGAGAGAAAGAAAGCAAACAGAAGAACTTCTGGATTCGAATCCCAGCTGAGGCTTGGACATTCCTATTGATTGCAAAAGTATCAATGGAAAGACATTTAAGCCACGTCTATCATTACGTCCTTTTATTAATATAAATATGAAATGTCAAATATCAACAATATTTTTATTTAAATAGGGAATGTCTTTTTTGAAATGCTCCATTTGCCATCAACATCTCTCAACAATTCCCCGAGTTAGCTAGTTTTCTCTATCACAGCTTCCAGAGTAGACGCAGGGGTTTTACGCCGCAGTAGAACCCGCATTCGATTCGCAGTATCAAGGATTCGTTTTGCATCGAAATACATCGATGAGAACGAATCCCGCTTCGCAGAATCGCATCCTACAATTTCCTCCGCGAGGCACCACTCTCATGCAGCAAGAGCGGGAGCTCTCGAGCGGAGCTTTCATTTCCGTGTGCATCACTATGCCAACGTTCTAATCGCCCTCCTCCAAAGGCCCGATTCCGCCGAATGACGAAACCAAGGTCGGGCTTAACACGGCAGCATGAAAAGAAGTGCGTTTGACTTATACTCCCTCTTTCTCCCCGCTTGCCTCGAGGAACGAAAGGAATTTGCTTATAAAATCGATTTTCACTCCACCTGTTCGATGGACACCCTATTAGCCGCTTCACTTGAGGAACATTCCGAGTTCTGAATGCACTCCCGCAAGAATTTTTGGTGTTATTTGGGAAGTCGTTAAAGGGGCCGAAAATAGAGAAAAAGAGCCGGTTCGTGGTAGATAAAGTCGCCGGTCTCCTAGTTTTTATGGGAGCCATAACATTCATGGACTAATTTGAGGAATGCTTCATAGATTAATGGTACTTCTCGACTTTCTCACTTATTTGTGGATTATGACACAAAGCGACAAGGTTGCATGTAGAAACCATTGTGATTCATTGAGGAACTTTCCCCTTTCGTTTTCATTACAAACTATGACACCTGGGTATGGAAAATAACGACGAAAATGTAGGAGTTTTATACGCTGAAAATGCAACTCCAATGCGATTACATAATCCTTCGTATATTTTCGACGAGTTTCCATTATATTTAGAAGAATTCTGTAGTTCACAGATTTAAGTGCCGTAAACAAATATAAAACCATTAAAAAGGTTCCATCATATTTAAGTATAATCACGAGCATTTTTTATATTTAAGAATTTACAAGAGAAACTCAGGAAATTATTTGATGAGGAAACCAATCAACAATTTTTGTCAAATACATACTAGGTTTCGTTTTCCCGCATGCATGTTTAATGTGGAATTTACCACGCTAATTTTCTTTTCCTGAGCGAAATCATGAACGACATCGAATAATCTCAGCAAAAAATAATTACTATTCCTCGGATGATATTACAGCAAATAATAATTGGTGAAAGTATACAGGAAAATTCCGAGAGAGAGTCGATAATAAAGTATTCCCATTCAGGAATCAGAGTAAGGATGAGAATATGCAAGAAATCATTGAAAAATGTATGACATTAGCGAAAATAAAACTATATTATAGTAATGAATGTTATAATGACAATAAATCTGTATATTTATTGTTAATATAATATTCTACTGTCGCTTGGCATTCATAATGTTTGAAAATGCCTCAGTTTGTATCATTCCCACGGAATACGATTCTGTTTCTCTAAGTTCTCCATTGTATTTTATATTCTCCTTCCACATTCATCATCACGTTTTCTTTTTCGCATGTTTTTGGAAAAGTAACGATACATGAGGCCCATCTATCACACGTTCTCTTTTTCTAGAATTCCCGAGGGGAATAAATCATTCGTAGATCTGGGAAATTTACTCCATGTAGCAAGATACTGGCTCACTTTTACCGTCTCCACGATTTATACCGTATCGTTTACGCTACGATTTTTCCGAATCCCTACCCTTATTTTTCCGCGGATTTGAAAGTTGTCCCTGTACTTTGTGACGCGAAGTAGAAACACCGCTTTGACTGGCTTTCGAGAAAAAGGACAAATGGAACGGAGGGAATAAAAAACAAACACGTGTTATATACCCGACAGTTCCTCTCGTTACGAGGCATGCGAAAACTTTCACTGCCAAGAAGCCCGAAGAAAAGATAATTCCAGCGCTACATGCGTTCCCTTTTTACTTTTTTGGCGAGGTATTGCCACTTTCTAACTGCCCTCGGATACTTCCTTCATTCTTATGACTCTCGGGAAACGTCGAACATAAGAGTTTGTCTCTTGAGAACTTTCGTTTCGATCGATGTTTGGATTGAATCATGAAGTGACATTGATATCATAGTTCCAAGGTTCGGATTTGGGCCTAAGCGCTGTTTCACAATTTCAACAAAAATATGTTAGAAACTATGAGCTATTGATATATTATTGCCATCTAAATTCATTGTATTTTCCTTTCCCAGGTTATTCACTCACATTCAGTATCTATGTATATAAAAACATGGCAACGAATTTGCTATGACCTACCCCGTAAATAACAACTCCTAATTTATCTCTGAGAATTTTTCTCAGTTATGATATTAATAGAACAGAAATTGTAAGCTGAGTCGTTACACGTTGCAGATCTTTATAACTTTCGTGTATAATAAAGCAAATTTTTTAGTTTGGCCGATTCAGGGGGTGTGCGAATACGGCTAATGCCCCCCTCCCCCATTAGCGACTTTGCATACTATTTGCATATATCTGACGTGGAGATTGAATTAAAAGCAGATACTGAAGTTTTTCCACGATCACCACACATGTGCTACATTTACCATGTCAAAATGGCATTTTGAAAGTTGATAGGAGATGAGTTCATAAAAACATTGCATCCTTCCCCTCTTGGCAAGTACCGTCTCCTCTTTTGGTAAGTTTCTAGATCCGTGCCTGATACAGTGGAAAATCAGCAGTAAAAAACATTCATATATGTAATTAAATTTCTCACTTCATCGCAGCTTTCCGTGTTTCTCAGACAAAACATATAATGTTTCAAAAATAAGGCCTAAATAGTCATGAGTTTAGTATTGAATGTGATTTTCGACGATTTGGAGTGGTTTTTCCTTGGTTTCTCTATGAATTCATTCGTTACTTAAAAAGTTAGAATATGAAAATACATTCTGCTACCACTCAAACAGTCCTTTATAAAAATCGAGTGCGATGGACTAGGTAGTCTCCCTCTAGGTCCCTTTACAAATAACCTAACCAATCAACTTTTAAATATCTAAACAATTAAAGCCTAAGTATTTATGATTAGCAAATACTCTAAGAATAAACTGCCTGTAATCATGAGCTCCGGGAGGAAAATGTAATTACAAAATCACTTCTGACTAAGTATATATATCAGAGAATAATTCTCCTATGTGAACGTAGACTTCCGCATTTATTCAGCAAAATAGCACACATTGATAGCTTTTTTATTATTAGCATTATCATGTTTATAATAACTTTGAATTTATTACTGTTACTAACCTTAATGTTAGTTTATATTTCCTATTTTACTAAAATTATTTTTATTTAATTACTAATAGTTGTATTGATTTATATATATGTATATATATGCATTTATGTAACACTTGTAGTTGATTTTCTTATTCTTCTCTTTTTGTATTAAAAAAAACACAAGTGAAAACCACCCGTAATATACCGTATTCTTTCCGTCTACTTTTCTCCCCCATTAATTATTTTCAGACACAAGACCTCACCCGCAGTTGAAGACCACACACTNTAGGAGGATTTGATACAATTTTAGCAGCGGAAACCAAAGAATTCGTAGCTAAACTTAGTGAGGTGAAAGGTAATATTCCTTAAGCGAACGTTTCTAAAACTTTTCACCAACAGCATATTGAAACAACTAACTAATTCAAACCTCTCCTCGCACAATGCCTTGTTTTGCCAATTTTAGTTCAAATTCGTATTCATAAAAAGGAAACTTCTTCTGCTGGATAAAAAATTTAGGTGAGATGTTGGAGAGCTATCCCAAAGAAAAACGTAATGCCAATTTAAGAGCGAGTAAAACATAAAATTGCAAAATTAGGAGAAAATATGGTCATACATCCGAATACATCCTTTAGTAAAGTAAAGTTCTTGTGAGAGTTAAGCACATAAATCATAAGATACTTGGAGTCAGTGGCAAAACCTAGATCCTCGAGAATCCTATCAAAAACTAGTGAGAGAATCTCATCAGAATTATTATTCCGATATCCTCTCCGTAATTGAAGCTCGGAGATCCCTCGTAATTCCTTCCTCCATCACCGTAGAGTTTTACCTACAGATTTAAGTGGACACGCCTAAAAATATCCACCACACCTATTACCTTTACAAATTGACTGCAATATTTCATTACCGCCTCAAACGACGTGACACTCCAAGCATCACCATTCATTTTCCGTTTCAATTTACTACACCCTTAAAATATATCAGAAAAGAAAAATCAAGCGAGGATGTGTAAATTACTTTTGCGGAAAATTTGAATATTTAATTCTCCAAGGAATTAAAACAGTCCTCTTTCCATTTGGTTTGTTGTGCGGGAAGGGGCGGCTTTATAATTAGCTCTAGAGGCCTAGTAAGGACCTCAATATGACGGTGATTAGGAACTCTCAATCATATTTTTCCTAGTTTTGATGAAGGGACTCCTCCATAACGAGGTCTGGTATTCTGCTTTAAGGAAGAATTATATTCATGCTGAATATTTCTACATGTTAATTTCTAAAGATATTTAAATTTTAATTTATTTAAAGAATATTTTACATGATTTTTCTATATGGTGTAAAGTTCATCCATAGCTCATTATAATTCATAGAAATACTACTAAAACTGCATTATTTATTTATTCATGCTTCGGTGAAATTGCTAACGGGTACGTTCTTCTATGTTTAATTACAAAATGGAAATGTTTCAATCTAATGTTTCCTAATGGATCCTCGATTCGATCTTTTCGCTCCGGGTCTCTGATAGTCTAAATCCGTCCATGTCTGCGGCATATTTTCCACAGCAAGAACGGCCGTACAATTCAACGATATTTTTATTTATCCAATATTTGAGCAATTAATACTGAGATTTTTTGAGCAGCTGCTATTAGGGTTTAGTTTTTCAGTTCTGCGATGGATCAGGGAAACCAACCAAATTTCGATTTTTATTCAAGGTAGGAGAGCACAGCAGCATTTGTAAAAGAGATGGAATAAAATTTTTTCTTTCGGTTCCAGAACATAAACAGTGGGCGAAGTAACAAAATCCGTTTGCTCAAGTTCCCTCCGGAACTAAAATTTTCAAATTTATCGCCCTCGTTAAATAATTTCCCACGAGATTCGGCACTCCAAAAATTTAACTCCTCATGCTCCTGGCCGAATAATAAAACCCGCAGCTGGATACTGTCCTAATGCTCTTTCATATAACTTTGGAGAGATCAAAGGAAATAAACATTCCTTTGACCAAGTCGAGCAAATAAATTGATCTTCAAACCGGAGCGCAGGAGTTCTGCTGTCTGGATACGGAAAGCCTCTTTCCTTTTGTTTCTTTTTCGTTTCGCTCCCTTGCTCTCTTCGCCAAAAGCCCTGTTTCAACCGAGAGCGGCCCTTCCCTTTTCCCACGGTCTTTTCCTTCTTCGAAAAGTTTTCCTACTCTCCTGAAATCGGACGCAGATGCAGATGCATCCTCCTCCGCCGAACATTTTTCTCCTCTCGGAGGTCCCGGAAATATTGGAATTCCGAACCTAGACGTCTTTCCTAGTGCGCTTTTTGTGCGCGGCCACGCCTTAGCGAATGTGCAACGTTGTCGGGATGCGACGCCCGAAGCCCTCCATTCCCAGTCGACACGTCGCCCCTGGATATATGCGCTACCCAGATTCACTCGGGGTTATTGAGAGAAACGACTGAGCTCAATTTTCTGGCGAAATTGAATCGAGGCGAGATTTTCTTTGGAGTGCACTCGGTTTTGCTTCCACAGTAAACGGAGGTTTTAATTATCTGGAATTCGATCATACCTTGGAATTTTGACATCGAGAAAAAGCCGTACGTTTCGTATTTATGTTGCGGTATTTTAAAAAATGGAACAATATTTCCTCGTGTCGAAATAAATCTTTTTAACGTCCACTGAAAGCTTTAAATTGGCCAGATCCGTCAACGTCAGGTGCCAAAACGCTCATCCGGCTATGTGGAGGGAAACCTAGGAAGTTTGATTTCTATTATAGGAGAAGATTGCCTAGATCGCACCACTTTTCCAAAATATTGACGTTACAAGAAGTTTTTTGCCTTCAGACTTGTAAAGGAGCTTTTTACCCTTTTCCAAAATAGATTAGGAAGTTTTTGTTTCCATTGTATTTCAGCTTGAACCATTTATTTAAAAAAATAATTCTCAACACTTGCAAGCAGTGCAATTTAGGCAATAGGTTTACTAAATCGCAGCACAGGTATTCAAAATCACACCCCATTTTCAAATTTTAATGAATAACAAACTTCAACCACATTAGACGCAGTAGCAAGTCTCTTTTGAAATATACTTTTAGAACTATAATGGAAGGAAAAAATTGTATAAACATGTCTTAAGTATTGGAAAAGAAAAAGAAACGTTTATATCAGAAAAATATTATTATATCTGCCGATTTTTTATAAAGTATTAAATATATTATACAATATATAATTTTATAATATCATACAATTAAATCATACGTAAATAGGAGGATTTGATACAATTTTAGCAGCGGAAACCAAAGAATTCGTAGCTAAACTTAGTGAGGTGAAAGGTAATATTCCTTAAGCGAACGTTTCTAAAACTTTTCACCAACAGCATATTGAAACAACTAACTAATTCAAACCTCTCCTCGCACAATGCCTTGTTTTGCCAATTTTAGTTCAAATTCGTATTCATAAAAAGGAAACTTCTTCTGCTGGATAAAAAATTTAGGTGAGATGTTGGAGAGCTATCCCAAAGAAAAACGTAATGCCAATTTAAGAGCGAGTAAAACATAAAATTGCAAAATTAGGAGAAAATATGGTCATACGGTACACCGGCAGATAAGCTTAGCTCTAAGGATTCCTCAGGTTTTAAGACCATCACGCGCGAATGGTGTTAAAGATACTCGGAGACTGCGAATGGTCCACCCGACTTGATTGATACAGCGGAGCGAATTGAAAAAATATCTGAGAATTCATCACAGCCGGAAGGGCGAGCCGATACCTC
This sequence comes from Ladona fulva, assembly GCA_000376725.2. NCBI lineage: Eukaryota > Metazoa > Arthropoda > Insecta > Odonata > Libellulidae > Ladona > Ladona fulva. The sequence continues at coordinate 140,721 of KZ308186.1, read as the reverse complement.
GATCGGATACGAAACCACACTCAAGGCCGCTCACTCTCCATAGACTGTTTGGGACGGAGGGGATCGAAGTACAACTCCAATACATCGGTCTAAACTGCCCGTACGCAAGAGGCGCTAGTCAACATTTTTTGAATTACGTGCGCACGAAGCTGCCAATGGCGGTTTGAGAGCTTCGTCGATCCAAAAAGACGCAATCCCCGATTAAATTGCGGTTAAAAATTGGCGAAACGCTACGAAGGAAACACAGCAGATGGTTGATTTACGACGAAAATAGAGTCTGCGATAGTCGAACCGGAATATATCGAATCGTAAATTACGCGAGGCGAATCGAAAGCAATTTTGCGATAGAGCTTAAAATGATAGATGCGAGTTATAAAATCTGTTCATCGATTACGATGTCGGTGAGTGATACAAAAGATTAGCATTTTAAGTTAGTGTGAGTAAGCAACCGATTATCTATTAAATACTACGCGTTGGCGAAAGTAAGTAATAACATATCAGACTATTCCGTATGAAGAAGTACTAAATTACTGTGTATTATACTTTTTCGAAAAAACAAGTAAATAGCATTATGCAGTTTGAATTATTGCAATTATTTCATATCCTTATAACAGTCATGCGTTAACTCTAACATAAAATTTACTATTATGTATATCGTTAATAATAAAATTTCTGGCCCATTCTAGTATTGCAACCTTCAGTTGCAATGATCCCACACAGCATTTTTCCTTTAGTTATAATTACATTTTGTACATATCACAATGACATACGAAGTTAGGTGGAAGAGAGGTACATATGGGCCTAACCTCGCCAATAAAGGTTCTATTTTTCTATATATTAGTCGTTGATATCTAATTAAAATTGGTGTATTGAAATAATTTATAATTAGTAAATAATTTTTCCAATTCTTTAAGAGATCAACAGCAATCAATCCGAACATTTATTATTACAAAGAAACAGATCGTAAAACCAGAGATCATGCGTAAAATCGGAGTTTGAAGGTCTTCTGGCGAACTCTGTCGAAAGAATGCTCGCCATTTTGGGTTTCAATTAATAAAGCGTTGAGGTAAATGAAGCAGCTTAATTTATAAGCTGCTCAAGAAGATAATTCAGCGTCAATTAATTAAGCTCTTATAAAATTTTTCGGGCAGATACATCGTAGATGAATAGGGAAAATGGAATTTTATTAACCAACGAATGCCTAGATTAAATTGCCGATTACTCGCAGATTCATTAAGAGCAAAGGAGGTATTTCAGAGCGAAAATGTTAAGGCTTGTAAAAATTAGAATACCTGGGAGAATTTATGCACGCAGCTCAGTTTCATGAACTACCTTCTGTAAATCAGAGAAATCAATCTAAATCAAGGAAATGTATAATGCACATTTCATGTTATTTGCATTTCCAATATCATGCTAAGCCGACATCGGCTTAACTGTATCATACCGAATATACAAAATTTAAAGTCATTACCATTTCTCTTTGTAAACAGAAGTCCCACAGATAAGGAAGAAATAGTGTAGATTTCTGTGTGTCTTTTCTGTGTTTCTCATTTCTGCGTGTATCTTTCTCCGGAAACAGTTTGACCTATCCTTAGTTTTGTGCACTATTTTATTGCATAATTTACTAAATTCACACGTATCACTATTTATTTTTATTCTTAAATAAAAATGTAGAGGTATGTGTAAAATCTCCACATTCGCCACCGTTATAATAGCCGATATAAATATATAATTAATGATATAAATTTATAATTTAATTGAAATTAAGCCAGGGTATTTGCTAATAAATGTAAATCTATTTCGCACGTATTTTTTTTGGAACTGTAGGAGACAAAATTGGGGTTCTTAAAAGAAATCGAATCGACTGAAATGGTTTTCTGTTTTACATATGCGATATCCATGTAAATTAGATATAATTTTCACTTGCTGCAAAGTTTACAGTGTCTAGAGTTTCTAGATTAGAACCTAACCCACGTATACCGTTTCTTTCTGGGGGCATGACGGTTAATAATAGAAACTAATAAATTCCACACATTCGAGAAAGCTGAAAAGCCACACATTAATATAGTATATGCAGAGCATTATTTTATTATTGACTTAAATCGAGAATCATTCTCTTTAAAAATAATATGATTCCATGAAATTTTTAGAGAAATTTTAAAATTGATTAAACAACTGTAAAGTAAAAGTGTGATCATAATTAATTGTTAAATGAGATAAAATCAAATTTTTCTATTTTAATCCTCCAAAGCCCTACGGCGCAACGGAAAACAAAACGAATCAGCTTATTATTTTCATAAATTTTCAAAACTGAAATTCAAAATTTTATTTCAATAAAATACAACGTAAAGTAGTATGCCTTTCGCAAGAACCACGATTGCATTGATGCTATCTCGATGAAGAATACACCTATATCTCTCAAAGTAAGCCTTGGCGGAGCACATAGCCGAACAAACGAACGAACATCCGTATGAAGTATCGGAAAGTGAACGAAACTTCCACAACTTCATCGTGCGCTTGAAAACCTCGAGCTGGATATTAAACTCGGGGCCACGAAGAAGATTTATCCCCTAAATTTCCTGCCATTTCATATTGCGCAATGGGAGTGGCCGTATTTGTTCTTGACTGTTCAGGAGTTGGCCTGCGCGGGGTCCTGACTCTATTCGGCAGGAGCACAAAATAAGAAATGGAAACTTGGATGAATCCACGGAATGGGATACACATAAAATAAGATAAAAAGCGAAGATGGAAGAGAGGCCCGTCAATAGAGCGAAAATACCGTCAAAATGCATTCCGAAGTAACATTCGAAGAACTATCTTGTTTCCAGAAATCGATCAATAATCTAATACCGAGTTAAATTTCTAACATTACATAACATATGTATAAATTTAAGGCCAAGTATATAGATAGCCGTGATTTAAAAATGTTGTCGGGAAATAATTCGATTTCGGTCATTTCATAAAGGCAAATGCAAAATTATCGCAACTAATTACACATACGTGGATAATATCTATTTTTTAATTCAAGAGTAATAATTTCATCAACTGTTTAACTGAGAGAATTAAATTAGTAACTTTCTGTTATAATTAGTTAACTTTCTGTTGCAGTGAATAAATTTTAGAGAAATGAATGTATCATTTGGCTGGGATTCCCTTTGAGGTAATTTATGTGAAACTGGAAATTATTAATCAACGGAATTATACATTTCAAATCCACGTATTTAAGCATTCATCGCAATAAAGTTTTCATTCCAGCTCAAATTCCAGTTAAATGAAATAAGCGATATCGCCTATTGACACACATTAATTCATCTTTTTTTCAGTAGGCAATGAAAATGTATTGAATTTATTCGTTTGCACGTTAAAAAACATTAGAAATTTCAAAACTACCTTTCATCTCCAGATAAGCACCGGCGGCGATTCTTTATCACTCTGGCAAACGTAAATATCATAATAAAATTTACATGTAATGCCCTTTATGCTTATCGCTGTTGTAAATTGCATAAAATATTAAAAGCTTCTGTTCTATAAACTCAAATAAGACATTTATTTTTCAAATTCACTTTGAAATTTAGCATCTTTGGTTTACTGATTTAATTAAACTCACTCACATGATTTATTGTCTCATTTCTGGTAAGTTAATCGGAAGTCGTCAATTGAAAGTGAAATGTATAGTCTAGCAATATATACTAAAATTCAGACCACTACACCAGAATTTATGGTAACAGGAAAAACAAACCCGTGCTACAACCAACTTGGGCTTGTTATAAAGCACTATGGCTTTATTTTTCATCACAAATAGTTATTATTTAATTTACGTTATTCCGGTTTGGGAAGCAAAGTTCTCCTTCAGCGAGGAGAAGTTTTTATATATCATGTAAGACATTAAAAAGAGTAAGGTGGATGAATAACTTTGCTGGTCCGCTTCGAAAATTTGAGCTGGTCAGTTTGTACTGTAGAGGAAAGAGTTACAAAGTCCATTCGCTTCCGGCTATTCCGAATTTCTCCTATTATTCCATAATTTTTTTATGTTAGTTATTCGGAAACATGGTAAGTACTTTTCCAGAACATTCAAAGAAAAATGTTGACGTAACAAGTCGTTGATTTTCAAACTTCCTATCTCACGAACACCACACAATCTATATTCCTCTAAAATAATGAAGACATATTTTTTGAAAAAAGTCCACGTCGATAGCATGGATAGGAAAAGCAAGTTTCTCGATAAATATTAATCCCAATCTCAGCCTTACTTTCCAGTCCAAACTTACTAAAACTTAGGTCTAACCCGGGGTAACGTCTCAGGGACCCCACCCAGAATGGCATTTTTTTCGAATCAGAAGTAAACATTAGCTTAACATAGAGGTGGAACGGAAAGAGCTTTTATCCTCGATCCTTCTTAAATATTCATCACTACCACTTTCGCCGTGATCAGATAACAAACAGAAGAAAATGTTCGATCGGCGCGAAAAGAAACAGAATTGCGACCGGATCAATCTCCTTCACAGGGCCTATCCTGTGTCGCTGCAGCAATGCGCCAAATGTCTTCTTGTGCCATTCAGGAATTACATCAACGGGCGCGCACAGCCAGGGCCGGCACATCCTGCGGTCCGATCCCTTCACGTGACCGGCGAGGTTTCAGCCAGTCCGCGCACAGCGGGGGAAATCGCACGAGCATGCGAAAAATCTCCGTAACGATGGAGACGGAACGACAACAAACGTACGTACCGAGCGATTCGGGCGGAAAACCATACAAAAAATTAAAATCTGAGCCGACAAAAGAGCATCTGGACCGCGAATCTGAGCGAGACATCTTCGTTTGAGAACTTACGAGAGTGTCAATGGGGAAAATGAAGTGCCCAGGGAGCCGAAACCCCAAAAAAACTTTTCGAAGGGGCTGAAGAACTTGAATTCCGGGTATAAAAGACCTTCGGAAGATGATATCTATCCCTTTTACGCAAACATTTGCATAATGGGAGGGCATCCCGCTCTCCGCGCTGCAGTTCCTTGGGAAATCAATGAGCTCCCACTGTAAGTCAGAAAAAAGGATGTTTTTGGCGGTCACGATAATGTCCTGAGCCGAAAGCATGCAAACACGAGCAGAATTGCACCCGAGCACGCGAATGGAAAGCTTAACACTTTAATCTTCATTAGCACGTTCTTTTACCCCTCAGTACTCCGAACTTGCCGGTAACTCTCGTTTGGGAGAAAGCGGCTAAAGTAGCCAAAACTGCGACCAGAAACCTCTCGGAGATTTATCGATTATTTTGGGCTAAGAGTTGACCAAATGGGGAAGAAACCTTCTTCGATTTCACCTGGAATACCACAGGTCAGGTGTAACCCCTTCCTTCGGCAGTATTCTACCCAGCTAGTTAAAAATTTTTCCCATCAAAGAAAGTAATCGTAAACTAGTCAGGATAGGAGATTTATCTAAATTTTCTAAAAAATTAAATTTCGCTCGAAACTGCTAAGAGATAATTTAAATTAAAAATGTTTAATCCTACCATGACCAGCATTGCCAAAGACAGGAAAACATGACGTTGGTAGCCGAGGCGAAAGTTTTCCAAGCAAGAGATGAGGCCGAAGGGCATGACTCTTTCGAAGAAGAGCTAATGCCAAATAAACTTCACGCCGGTACCTTTCTCCTCATTCAGGGAACACTCGAATGTTTATACAGATCGAGCGCCAACTTGGTTGCACCGTCCCGAACAAATTAAACCGCACATGTCTCTCGTTTGTAACCATATCACAGCCATCCTTGACATCGAAAGAATTTCACTCTCCCAAAGGACGTACCCTTTCTTTCTCCCGAGACGAGGAATAAGGGTACACCGGCAAGGAGCACTACGTATTTACATCGCACGACAGGTGAGACAAGTTCAATTTTTCGTCACATCGGTCCTTGATGAAACGAAATTTCTCGGAATACTCGACGTAATCAGTTGTACTACGCATTTTACGGTAGTTTCGGCTTGAATATTTTTTCTTCGCAACAAATGACTGGCGTGGTCCCGCCGCGATGTTCGATCTTTCGCTCCTCTGGTCACCTCCCCTTCTAAACCCTGTCTTCTCTTTCACGAGGAGACCGGCTCACCCACTCTGAAATCCGTGTGCGCAGACGCCAGCGCCGCTGTCGGCAGTAGCGGCGGAGGGAGGAAACAGATCACCCCGTGGCCCAGAAAACGTGGAATTCTCTTGCACTGGAGTGTACTCTAGTGAGCAGCATTCCAGCTTCTTAGCGCTGCGCGCGACACTTCCTCCACGATAACCGTACTCGAGGGGCTGAGTTCAATGAGGAACGGAAACTGATTCAGCCGAATGAGATAAAAAAGCTTTGTTTACGGAGGGGACTTTTTTCCATTCAGAGCCTTGAGATTACCCTATTGCGGATTCGCCGCCATAGTGCTTGTCCTGCGGTGAGCGACGAGCATTTTTAATGACAGAGCGATCTTTTCATATGCAGAGGGTGGAGTGGAGAAGTAAAGGGTTGGCGTTGTGCTGTTGATGGAGAATGGCAAGTGAGCTGTGTCATACTCTTGAACAAAGCAGACTTTTGTTGACAGCTACCTCGGTTACAGACCAGTGGCAGAGCTAATCCTTGATGGCCCTTGACTTTAGAAACCTGCAACGAGTGAACTGAGCTACACGTGAAATCATAAAGCGCTCCTTTTCCTCATAGCAAGCGCTTGCCAAACTAAATTTTGTCATTCGAATATTAAGTAAATTAACTCTTAGATAATGAACGGAGAAGTATATGGCGTCAGAAGCCACGAGTATTCATAATTCATCTTTATAAAGTATAAAGAATACCTACGTAAAACGTCAAAGCGAACTATTAATGTTTGAATGTGAAAATATATAATTATTAGTTTAACGGCTTGCCATACCTGCGTCGGTCGCGAATATTAGGCTAAGTAAAATGGTTATCACATCCCCCACTACCAAATACCCCCACTAAAATTATTATTATAGAGTTATTTATGCATTAGAATTATTTATGTGGAGAATCTATGAGAATTATTTATTTATAATGTATTAGAATTATTTATGTAATAATAAGAATTATTTACGTAGAGATGCAAGAAAGATCTCTCATATACATCAAACTACCCCCATTACAATATCAGCTGGATCCGCTCATATCCTGTTTAAATGGTATTCTTGTTCATTCCAGAACTACAAAGGAACAAAACTTAACGCAAAAAGGCTAGTTAAAACGAAATGTACGATCTTAGAATACTATAGCTGATGAATCACTAAAGATAGACAGAAATCCACGAAACAGTCTTTCATATTTAATTTATAGGACATGAATTTTTTTTTAATTTAACTGAAAACTGTGATGTATTAATTGATATCTTTTGACTGATTAAAGCTTATGGAAGGCGATTAGATAGAATGAGGAAAAAGTTAATGGTCGGGGAAAATCTAGTTGAAAGGAAATGGCTAAAATAAAATTATAATCGCGAAAGGGTTATCACCTTAAATTGCTCTCCCAGATACGATTAGTGCGATATTCCTTTGATCTTTATGAATGTATAATGCTTATCTTATGAATAATTTAGCTATTCCGTGACAACAGGTTACTTTCCCTTCTTCTTTAACGCCCTATTCGCGAAAAAAGTGAAAATCGGGAAGTAATTGAGGAAATCAGTTGATGATCATGGACCATGCTCATCAATTCTCATGTCATTAAACCCTGCCAGACAGAATGAAGTCAATTTCCACATCATCAGTGAAGAAATACTTAGTATAACCGGCTACATGATATTATTAATTTGTGAAAAGTATAGAAGATAAATTGCTACCTTCATTATCAAAAACTATCGGCTTTCAGAAAATTAATCACTTATGAAAATGCTCCAACGAAGTTAATCAATATTCATTCGTTTACGGATAATTACTGCGAGTGCTTATATTATAAACTAAGAGAAAATAAATTATTATCATTCAGGATATTATTACCAACAAAAACTTATAAATTCCAATTGTATTCAAACTTTCTCTGCACTACAATTAATTCGGAAGCCTTCCGAAGTCAATACATTAGTCAAGATTGATGACCAAAATTATTTATGAAGTTGAAACGACTAAACAAATCAACGCAAGACGCTATCAATTACTTAGAAAATTTATTAGTAGCTTTAATATTTATCCCTAAGAAATATACGTTTCATTCAATTTCACCTAATAACTTTAAGGGAACGCTGAAAAAAAACTAGAGAATACTAGGAGATAGTGTTTCAAAGCATGTTTCCTTACAATAGGGAATTATATGAAACCGTTGACGACAGCTAGTTCTCTAAGTCAGCTATTGGTGGCGACACTCAATCCATCCACTACAACGTTGCCCTTGGCATCGGCCACAGTTTACCGTTTCTTCGTTCCTCCGTCCCCTCCTCACATCTCTCAATCTCCATTCATCGTACAATTTATATTACTTTTTATCAATGCAAATTGAATTCACTTCAACGCAAAGTCAATTCATATTCAAATAGCTCAAGTTTAACATTCAGCAATGTATCGTATTCCATCATTTCTTTCTATACTTGAGTGAATTTTGGACTTTCTGTTTGACTACAGAAAATATCTGCCGTACCTTAAACTTCTTTGCACTATTTCAGCTTATTAACATAAACGATACAATCGTTTCTAAAAGGAGAAATAAATCCCCAGAAGTCAGATCTTACGTTTTAACCAGTTTTGAGAAAAATACGCAAAAGTGTAGAAAATCAAGATTGTAAGCGGAGAATTTTTCTTCAGCCTCAGACGGCATATAAAGATTGATTGTTTGAAGCAAAAATATAAGAAATATGGAGCTTGGCTTCTGCGTGGGTGAAACACTGTTTTGAAAAAGAAAATATTTCCATACTAGGATAACATCTATAAGAAGAATACTGTGTGAAATACCTACCAAATGTAAAAGAAAGAAAAAGACACTTTACTGTACATGTAAAATGGCATTTCTTCCTCATATGACGTAATAATAATGTTTAGAGTGCCTGCAGCTAATTAATTCGAATCCTCTTTGATTCTCCAATAAAGAACAAAGAACATTTTAGAATAAACTTTAAGTGCCATACGGAAAAAATTCAAATACCTCTTTTGATATGACGAAAAATGTAAACCAAAGATACATAATTATATAGCCAAGAATCAATCTTTATTTGCCTTCTCAAACTAAGATGACAGCTTACTAAGATCGACTTCTGCTTCGGGATATCACTAAGGAGAATAAAACCATAATTAAAGAATATAATACTCATTGAAAGATACAAAGGAATGCATTTCCAAGTTGCATTTTTTCCGGCTCAAAAAACCTGTGATGGTGAAATATTTCTTAGCTGACATTTCTTTAGAGTAAATATCAAACTAACAGTGGGATGTATTCCAACCTTTCCACACACATCTTAAATATTTGCGCTTTGAGATAACGAGAGATACCTAATCTCCATTGATGATTACCAATAGCACAAAGTGTAGTGTGACCTAATAGTAATTAAAGGAAATTTCTTTTTCATTGCTTTATGAAAATCTTTACTTCTAATCCAAGCTGGATTTTAAAGATTCGCGGAGTGAGAAATACTACTTCACGCCCCAGTGAGCATTACGATGCGAAAAACCAGTTTGCGTTCCGTATCATTCGAACTTCGGTATCTCAAGAACGATCTTAGATTGGTGGGCTGCAAAGAATGAAACCTGAAAATTAATTTGCCGTATTTTACTTGGAGTGTCAGGAGCGGTTATCAAATCGACTCATTCCTCCGTACCATAAAAATCTGATGCAATAACGGTTAGGAAATAAATCCCAGGAGATAAACATTTAAAATTTTGAAATAATCAAAAAGGTAGTTGATCGACAAAACTCGATTAAGCATTGAGATTCCTCCATTTTTGATATCTGAAGTGAACTTAAGTGAAATAAATATATTATTATAGCATGTGAGGTGAAGGAAAGATAGTTTCTATATTTCAAGAAAATTTTACATGGACGGCAAATATGCATAACGGATACTTATGAAACCTTGACGTAGTCAGCAGTGAATTATAGGCTTCCTTTCAATATCCCTTGGTAGTCGGTATTTCATTCCAAATCTAACCTCAGTCTATAACAAGTTTAAAAGAAAAATAAAAATATTTTAGTGATTCGACAAAACGACTTTTTTGGTTGCTGATTCATTAAAAATGCCTTTAAGTAAACTCTACCAATGCGAATAAATAAGGCTAATGCCTTTAAGTAAACTCTACCAGTGCGAATAAATAAGCACCTGAGAAATATAACGAATAAATATAATCGTGAATAAATTTTTTCTGGAATTTTCCAAACAAAAATGTCGATAAAATGTTTCATACCGCATAAGAAATTACTTATTTGCTTTCAAAATGGTAAATTTGCATCTTATTAGGGGTGCCCTCGTAGGCCCCAGCAACCCCCCAACTCGCCTGATACTACGATATTTACGTCCCCCATATCATTCGCCACGAGGGGGTCCCAGATTCTTCGGTACGCCACAGCATTTTATCCTGGTAAAATCAGTTTGTTCTAGACGACACGGAATGTGAACGGTTTTGCTCTACTTTGGATCGCACAAAAGTGTACAATTCTTCAACTGTGTCGAAATTAAGCGGGCGATGAAAATGTTAGAAAATGCGAGGACGCTAATATTTATATCCAATTAAATAACTAACATTTGCACTTCTACTTAACACAGCTAAAAATCTTGCAATTATCATAAAAGTCAATAGCCAAATTCAGCGTACAATTCTGCAACTGTGTCGAAATGAAGTGGTCAATTAAAATGTTAGAAAATCTAAGGACGCTAAAATTCATATCTAATTAAATAACTAATATTTGCACTTCTACTTAACATAGCTAAAAATCTTGCAATTTTTATAAAAGTCAGAAGCCAAACTAAAAGTCATACAAATTGAATATTTAAGTTGTATGCATGAAATACAGGTAAGTTGGGATAAACGGAAAATAGAAAATTCAATGGAAAGCGTAGCGCCCCTCCTGGCCATCCTTAAGCGTCGTCCTTGAAGATTCATCATCCTGAGTATTTTTCCTTTAGGTAGGTCCAAGTGCTCTAAAAGTCTCCGGACGCCCGTTCTGGCATCCTCTGATAGTTTTTTCCTTCCTTTACACCTTAAAACAGCAATTTCCTTTGTTTAATCCTTGTATTTTCTTAATTCATGCACTCTGCTACAAAACATAGATTTTGGCGAAGCGAATAATGATAAAAATATATTCTATCCGCGTACGTATTAGAGAATAAAGAAATCAGATCGTTCTATGGAAAAAGGAACAATCGAACTCGCAGATTGAATTCTATTCCACCAAAAAAATTATAAATTAACCCAGAAGAATAAATTAACCGTGGCATAGCACCGTATCAGTCTCAATTCGATTGTGATGGACAAAGACATCTTCCTCAGTCGTAAAAATCTCCCAGTGCGCACGCTCACACGAGGTGCCACGATGGAAATCCCCACGGAGCGGGAATCTATTGACTTATATCCTTTTATATGAAAATGAAAGGCTTTTATTTGTATAGGTTTTCAACAAAGAAAGGTCAGCTCTCGATTGTTTCGGACGCTGTTTGCTCGTGAGGTCGTGAGGAAAGGAAGGGCGTGCCGCTGACCAAAGAAGTTTGGAAAACAAAACGCGCGAGGATAGACTTGCTTTCGACGAATGACCTCACAAACATTCCAGTAAGTTTACTCATCCACCCAAGCCGCTTTTCGTGTTAAGAGATAACTGTGTTGTGACTCGCGGACAAAAATGCCTTACTCGATGCGTATTTTTCCGATTAAAAAGGAGATCGAAGATTGTGCACCGCGTAACGTAAGACACGCGGTAGACTACCGATCAAACAAGGTAACATCGAAACATCAATTTTCAATCGTCAGCCATTATCTTAAAAAATACAGGTAAAAAACAAACTTCGATGGAAACTGGTAACTGAGTTGGGGTGTGTCGTCCGAGATCGCGTCAATACATGATGATCGCGTTGACATGCCAATCAGATAAACAGATAATTGGATATGTAAGAGACAGAGCAGTATTCTGGGCATCCTATTCCTACTTTTAAACGTCCGCCTTTGGTGAAAGCGGTCCTGAGTTCGATTCCAAGGGGCCACGGTTAACCTGACATCGGAAATAATTCGTGGCGCTGCCGTAATTGAGGATTGCTGGATTGGAATTTTGGACTGCCAGTAGAACAATCGTAGACTGGACGTAATCGTAGGTGAACCAAGCATTACACCTGACTAAGCTTAGTCTAACAACGGCAAGAATAAAGGAAGAAATATTAAGTGAACTATACAAAAGCAACGTTTAGTGAATCAGCAACTGTAATAGTGGGCGATGAGGTAAACATTTTTCGGAGTGACAGTAAGAATGTGTATTTCAAAATTAACAACAAATTAAGTTTGTCCAATTAGGCTATGACAGATAGAGAAAAATTAATATTCATCACCATTGAGAGAGAAACGGGCTTCTAAACAGTCGTCGCTACTTAGAGAATCATCAGTCGTGAAACTCCAAAATTAATTAGCCATTTCGTCGAGCACAAACCTCAAAGTGATCCGCCCGAGCGCTACAAAGGGATTCGAAAGAGGCTCTCTTTTGGAAAGCGCATTTTATGTCCGGAGATAAAAACCAAGAAAGTATTCGTTCGAGCAGGTCTCTCTCGGAGACTTTAATAAAGAACACGTCTCACAAAGAAAGAGAATAAACTCCTTCTCAAGCCCGGCGCGCGGTTAAGTGCGTCCAAGATATCCGGACGGAATTTTCGAAAGGGTCTCTTCACTATTGTTCCTACAAAACACGTTCGTGATCGGAAACATCTCCGACGGATGAGTCGCGCGTTATACGTGATTCGCCTTCGCATCGCCTCGCCCTCCCATCTTTTACGCTATGAATCGTCTTCGACTCTGCATCTCGAGGCTTTTTAACGAGGGGATCGACACGCGATATTTAATTAACCTTAGTAGCGATGGGGAATTCGCCGGATGGAAGCGAATGCGTGAGTGCATCCCTTATCCAAATGAAGCGCAGAACAATGTCGTTCCCTCCCAACCACACACTACGGAGAACGTGGGGTACGTGAGGTCGTGAGTATATGCGACTATGTATGGAAGAGGAACCTTTTCGAACGTAAAACCATTACCGTTTGATGCGAAGTATTCTTAATGAAAATTTATCATTAATTGGGCAATAAATCGATGGACAAACATGGAAATGCTTGGTGAAAGTTTTCCCATCTTCACTTCAGGGCCAAGTATTTTTATGGTTTGTTAGAGTTTTAGCGAATATAATAGTTAATCTCAATACTAAACCACCATCGTTCCACCATCATCAACTGTAATCTTCACTTAAACTTTAAAAAACCATAATAATGCCAGGTCCAATAATAATTCCAGGTGTAAGTAAATATTAGTTAAACGACATGCTAAGTATACATCATAAGACCGGATATTAATGTCTATAAAGGCAAATTCCAAGACAAAAAATAGCTATTGCTCCTTACGTTTTCTCCAGTTAAATCAAAAAGATGCTAAATATCGCTGAAATCGTTTAGTTTTTAGTCCCATTGGCATCGCAGGATAGGCGAGGAATCGATTAATAACATTAAACATAACTGGAAGACTTTTTTAGTAGAAAGAGCGCCAAATTTGCAAGAAGAATGTAATAAGGAAACACATAACGAACATAACTTAGTTTTAATTGATATACTGTGCTATTATGTCCCTTTTAATGTACTTAATCGCTTCCTTATTGGTAATAAGCTATTACTTTGATTAAACATCCATTTTTTCAGAAATTCGGCAGGTATTCAAGTTAAAAAAAATTATTATTCAAAATTAAATGTAAATTCTCCAACATAGGACCTTTTTTCTTTCATGCAATCATTGAATATTAACAAAGAGTTCTTTCGAAAAAATGTTGATCTTCCGTGGAATATTGCCCATTATAAGTAGGTTATGGTATATATTTCGATTTCTCTATTTAGAGGAACCTGAGATCAATGAAGACGTCTTAAAAAGATACATCTTACAAACAGAGAAAACTTTGACAATGCCGAAAATTCCAGTTTTTTTCAGTACCGAAAGTGAATCTGCTCTGCATCAGAAAATTAAAAATCATTCCATGGTATTTACGTCAAACACTTCATTGCCTTAGAAACTTACAGGGGAAATTTTTTATGTTTCCTGGCAAATATTTCGAAATTTTTCCTGCCGAATATACTAAATCTATTTTGGATTAAGTGGGAAATCGCAATTCAGGTCAAAATGAGATTTCATAAGGGAGCGAAAATTCTCGATACCTAATACCCTTGATGAAATCCATTAGAATAATTAAGACAGATACATAAAAATAATTTCAAGAACGGGCTCAACAATCTTATTTTCTGATGGAAGATACTCTCCTGAAAGCTATATCGATGATTGCAGCCTTCAATTCATTCCATTCGATTAAACTTCCAGAAGATGAGACTAATTTAATATTTATTCCTTGGGATCGAAAATGGAAGATATCAGATATCGCAATGGAACTTGGTCAAGTAATATTGAACTTCTGCGTAATTTATGAGGAGAGTCATCTACAAAAACCCACCCACCATTACAATAAATCCGTGCGTCACATGTGGGTAAATTGAGCTGGAATTCAAAGAAAATGCAAGGTTAAAAATCAAAGAATTCCAGATATCAAATTAAGATTAAGATCTCTACAAGCGATTTTGCACGATTTGGTTGATCATTATCACATTAACAAGCAAGGGAACGATTTTTACGTTTAAAATGCGTCCTGAGAACGTGCCTAGGCTTAGTTAAAGAATTAGATTATCAGAGCTGTTTCTTGCATCGCAGAAAATGCTTCACAAGCGCTATTTCAGATGGCAGACTTTTCTCTTCGTGAAAAATACAGAGGCGAATTTCAGTGCAACTTTACGAGCCACTTAAGATATTAATTATCAACTGTTGACGTTTTAATGATGAGGTGGTTGTGGCTTAAATCCATTCTATAGCATGTATTCGTCAGCCGCTTGTTTTTGACCGCTCCAGCTATAACATACAGGGTGTGCCTTTTATTCTCCATAATTTCCCTCTTTTTCAATTACGAAAAATATCCGAATGAAAGAGACCTTAATGAAAAATAAAAATAAGTATCCCCATAGAAGTCATTAATGGGATGAGGAGAATCCATGTTATTAATTTTCGAAATAAAATTTTAGAAAAATAAAGAAATCAAAATTGACGCATAAAGTCCATTTCCAATTACTTCAAGAAAATTAATATTCCCTTTCACCATTAATTGTACAGATAAAAGTTATTCTGATGGATAACATTTTTATATAATTACGTTCACTCTGTCAAAGTAGATCACCTTTTCTTCGAAATCAGTATCGTTCAAAGGCAATAAATTTTACGTTTTTTTTCTTCCTGCTCATCTTGAGACCTGCCAAACTTTTGCTTTCAAAAGACTAACTAAACATTGAAAAAAGATCGTATAAAAGCGGCAAAAATCGCAGGCAAATCTCATAATGCACAGGACTGGAGTGACATTTAACTACGAAGTAATGGTTGTCTTTGATCCAAAGTGATGAAATGGAGGAAAAGAAATGCATTGAATATTTATCTAACCCGCGTTACGAGATATCTTTCCTTGAAAGGAAAGCAGTGGTGACTTTGATAATCCATCCAAAATCGAATAATATTGGTATAATAAAAGTTTCAAATGCTCAAAAGCTAAATTCCAAAAACTATTTCCCATTTTTAAAAGCTTTAGTTCGACTACCGGGCCTCCGAATGTCCATGTGGGCATACCGTTTGACTAAGGTGAAAGCTGTTCCGGGTTTGATTCCCGGTGAGGACTCACGTGCGAAATAACCTTAGCTGTCGAATACCTTTTAAAGTTACTACTATCCAACTATCACAAAAAATTCTCGTCTCTAATAATTTTGCTTCGTTTTTATTCAATCTGAAATTTTACAAATTTATCAATCAAAAATTTATTTTCATTTCTTTCTTTTTAACCGGTAGAGTTGATTAAGTTCCACAATAGACGTTTTCTCAAAAATAAACGAACCGTTTTCGATAACGGTAGAAATAGGAGCTTTCACTTCAGCCCTCATAAAAATCAAGGCAGAGAGACAGACATTATTTTTTAAATACCCTGAGGATCAGCTCGAAAAGAATCTACTCGTATTTTGAGTAATCTGTAGTGATTCTGAGATATATTTCCGATAAGATCCCACTAACGTGTTTGAAAAAGGAAGATTTGGATTCTTAGCTACCCATACTTCTATAGCAGGAAGATTTCCATTCTTGAATTGGCTCTATTATGTTTTTACTCTTTTTGTCGCGGTGTTTTTCGCTTCCCTTATCTGCGGGTATTTTCCCGCAAAGTGGGTTTCTTCTTTGTCAATCTTCAGTTGCAATGATTTTTTCCCACGCCATGCTCTTTCTTTTTACTTTTAATTAACATTTGTATATTTTATACGACATACGAGGTTAGGTGGGCTAATCTCGCCAATGAAGGGTCAATCAATTTATCTATCATTCACTCGAAATTATTCTCGGTTAATTCAAAGTAAACACGATTAGATCGAAAAATTCTTCCAAAATGAGGTTTGCAGCTTCTTCCACTGTGAGTCATATAATATTCACATTGGCGTAAACAATATTTCCTCTTTCAAGCATCCATGGTACTGAAAAATAGCAACACAGTCAACGGTTCAAAACAAAAGAATCCGATTATGGTATTTAATAATTCCACACTTTACCTTACGATTGAAGGAAGAAATATTTCTTCAGTGTTAGAAAAAAATACAACAGAGATGAGAGAACTGATGAAAGGATATGGAAATCTAGAGAGAGAAAAGCTGCGATTTATCACGGATATAATGGAACTTGCAAAATGCTCAAAAGAGAAGAGTCGAAAAATCCAATCTCGAAGCGTCATGCACTGGTAGTTTAACCCGAGATGTGAAACCTTTTCACAGTAATAATTCACCCCCACTCAACTGTACGTATAACTCGTCATGTATCACGATGCATACGCGCTCCTTGCACACGACACCCGGAAGATGAACGCTGTCTCGAATTGTACATTCTTGCACGCATTGATACGTGCAGACATGAGATGGTAGAGAGGAACTCTCAAACCTCCTAACACTTTTTTTGCCTAATGAAACCTAAACGAAAACGTAGAAAATTCAGCCTGAAGATCGAAAATCTCAAAAAGTCATAAGGCCGTTAATTTTGAACATGTTTTCCTCAAATAACGCCTGGCATGTAATTTATGTAGAAATGCTTTACTATTCTATCATCAAACTGCTTCTTTCTTTCTTCTATTCATCTTCCAGACAATCATTCATTATGTGACTTGTGCATAACTGGTTCATTAAAAGCAAATCCAAAGCGTTCCTTTTACTAAACGTTTTTATTTGACAGCAAAATAATCTTAAAGCCTACTTTGGGGTGCAATTTTGTAGTAGTAGTAGTAGTGCTTCGACAGTTAAGGCAATGTCGCACGTTAGCCCTCTTCGGGAATCAAACACGAGACCGCTTTCATCGAAGGCGAATGCGTATGTACCCATTTGGCTATCTGGGGGCCTAAGTGAGCTATTTCATTTCCAACAAAATTGACTACTAAGTTTCGATGTATTTGATTTAATTTGTATATTATTATTAATTTTTATCTGAAAAGCAACAGCAACGAACGCAAGTTTGCTTTTTTTTTACTCTACTCCAAAATTCAAATTTATTTTATTTTAATCTTTTTTCCCTAGTACTATTCGCGAAACTATATTTAAAGAACGCTGCTGTACCTAGCAGTTTATTTAATGCGGAAAACCACCTTCTACCATAAAAATGTATTTTGCTTTTTACTGAAAATCTTTATTAATTATTTAAATTAGAGCAAAAGTAAAAAACGTAAGCTTGTAGAATGCGAAAAAAGAGTAATGAGAGAAGAGCTGCGATAAGACTGCACTTAAAAATTTACAACTCAACGAAAACAAGTCAGCAGCTTTGTCATTAGTAACAAAGAATTGTTTAATAATGAATGTGTGATATAAGAGCTAATAATCTGCTAACATAGCTAAATTATAATACCTTTAAATCAATGTCTCCAAACGGAGGATTCGCGGACCACTGCCTTATGAGCCGTTGCCACTAACAAAGGGTTTCAGTAAGCCAGTGTCTCCCTTTTCTTAGAGCAAATAAACCGAATTATGTCCTAAGAAAAGGAATATGAAAAATCCAAAGAAACATCCAAATAAATGCGATTATCGAACCTGAGAAACTTAAGAACACAATACAGCTTAGTATGCAGTTGGAGAAAAGATCTTTGTAAGGAGATAACGTCCAAAAGGTTTCCTTCGAAGCCCTAAAGATCTCAAAACATTGATTTCTCGGAAAAGGTTATGCAGTGTTTAAAACAGAGGCTAAGGGAGAGGATTTTGCTACTCACGCAAAAATCATAATTCCATTTCGACAATTTCCATCATTAATCCCCAATGAAAAAACATTCTCCTTTGAATACGAACCGAAATTAAACGTGGAAAACTATTCCACTTAAGACACAACGTACGAATCCTTCCTAAATGGGACGATTAGCTTGATAAACATATCATTACGGCAGCGAATCATACGGCATGGCGAGGATACGCTACCGAGCGAAAACAACTGAAAGACCTCTCACCTCCTCACTAAGGCCTTGTAATCATTCCTCCATCTTCGAGGAAGTACGTTTAACCGTTTAAGAGATTAACAGTTAAACATCTCACCCATAACAGAAGCTTTGACTCGCTTTGAAAAAGGTCTTCCTCACATGACGAGCTTCGCCTTAAAATCATAAGGCGGAACGTTTAGATTTTCAGGGAGGCTAAGAAACTATACTGAAAGAGAGTTTAAGTTGGTTAATGGCCCGTGCTGTTGTTTTTTAGGATGAAAAGATAGGAAAAATGCTCCACTTGAGAAGAACACCTGATGTTCCTATTAGGGCTCCAGCTTTATCGATTAGAACATTCCGTAACAAAGGGTTGATAGGTAAGCCACGCCTAGTGCGGAAACTCATGTCTGACAGCTTCTGCGTGGAAGGAATCCCAACTAATCAGCAATCCTAGTGAACGCGAAACTATTCACTCAACATACTTGTAAAGAACTTAGTATTCGCTTATTGTTAGCAGTTCCCAGATGAGAGCATAGAGCACTGCCATTAATAGAATAGAAAATATGGGCATTATAAAATTAAACTGGTAAAGAATAATAATCATACATTTAATGTCCTTTAGCGAGAATTGGTGTTTCCATGAAATATTTAAGATAGAATCAAGTTAGCTATCATATAGTTATCAAGTAGATGCTCTCTTACCACAATAAAAATCGAGAAGACTTATCCAACGGAATTGTACAAGTACGGTTAATCTGACAATGAGTTTTAAACTTACTCGTAGTAATGAATAAAATCTATCGAAAAAATCAGCAGGCCGGAATTCGCGGAGCGACATTATAGCGAGGAATTCTTCTCTTTGTTAGTAACCATAATTTTAATAGGTATACACCATGCATCTAATTTCACCGGTTAGGGTAATAATAAAAATCAAACGACATACACAATTAAACACAAACCAGAGCACACATTACAACCTATGTTTCCCCTGTAACTACACCACCGAAGCTAGATCTCTAATCATCATAAAAAAATCGGAATATCTTAGAGAAATTTGCTTCGTCTAGATGCAATCTGCAGAGCTATATCAATTTATCGAAAAATTGGGCTCTTTAAAAACTGAAATATTAGAAACAGGCATTTTAGTCTTCCTTAATGTTCTAACAGATACGATTATCTTTGTTAAGATTTATTCTATTTTCCTTCATAAATTGAATGACTTTTGACGTTTTACTCTATTTCTATTTTAGGCGCAGCTTTAACTCTAACATTAATAAGAGAGGTGTACCTTTCAACCATTAAACGGTGCTAAATGAACTCAGCAGCATAGGCACCTTAATGAACCAACTGCTTTTTCGAGATTTCACCATTATATATGACGCGAAAAAAAGTATTTTAACCATTGATTTTTATGGGCTTATTGAATGACAGGCGGTAATCAGAGATTTCACATTTAAGGTTAAAACTATCGAAGAGTTTGAGCCTAGGGAATGACAGGTTAATATCTTCCCACTTACCTCTCGTTGGCGCCATTATTTCCGGAATGATTTTCTGCTGCTTCAGCTTTGGAAGGTGCTTGTTTGATCGCCTCTCCATCCTCCTTTCTGAGCGATTGGCTGCAAAAAAGAAAATGAATATTCAGACATCTAACACGTAAAATTCCTTCTTCGCATCACCAATCTAATTAACCTTCCTTTGTCAGTTGCAAACATCAATGAAGCTATAAGCTAATTAAGCTCCACGAGAACAGAATCTTTCTAATATTATGCGGTATTTCCAGATAATACTATTGAGGACAGTTAAAAGGTAAGATGTCTGTATACAATGCGGTGTGATGATTATGCCTTACAACAGTATTTTTAATTACAGACGATTGTAAGAGGATTGTATCATGATTGGCATTATATTCAATAGTTTGAGCAGCATCAGTTCTCCAGTCACCGTAATTCAATTACTACATTCTAATTGCTTAACCATAATAATATAATAAAATGTCTTTATTGAAGGGCGAGATTGAGATTTTTTAGTCCCTTCTTACACCTTGTCATTGAATGTTTAACCCTTTGTCATTGAATACTTAACCCTTTGTCATTGAATACTTATAAGAAAGAGAGCTTTCGGGAGATACACAATGAAAATCAACAAAAGAAATATTTAGTAGGTTTAAAAACCTAAGTCCGAATTTAGGGAGAAATAAAACCCTGCAGGAAAACACCCGCGATAAGGGGGTGTGACAAACCTGCGGGGATTTTAAAAACCATTATGTGACCAAAGTTGGATCTAGTGCCAATGCGGCGGCGATTTAAGGCAATTTCCTTATTAACTCGTCCCTAATTAACCTTTAAAATGCTGAATTATGTGGAGGGATCGATCGCTCCTTCGCTACCACCATAATCCGCTAAGCATTTGACCGAAACAAGGAAAAGCTTTATTGAATCTAAATATGCAAAACTAAAATTCTTTAGAGAATTTTATTTCCTTTTACTTTAACCGCTGAATAAGAGGAGAACTAACATTTTACGGAGAGGTGGTTGTATGTAATTCTAAAATGTACTAAAAAGTTATGAAGTTAGAAGTGACCCTGTGCGACATATAGGAGTTATACGTCATTCTAATTCAGTTCGAAATTGGTAAATACCTGGCGACGGCTTTTCATGTCACCTTCATGCACGACCTTATAGAGTGCGTAATTTAATATCAAACAGGCAATGTCTCGACTGGGGATGCTGTACAGATTCACTGATATCAGGGATCCAGTCTCTCTTCACGCCTACTTCTCAAGCTGTGTTCTTTCTCTTCTCAATTACTGCTCTCCTATTTGGACCATGTCTTCCGATTCTAACCTCTCCAGTCTTAATCGTGGCTTAAACTTCTTTCTAAAAATACTCTGTTTTCGAGTGCCGTCTTATAAAAACATGGCAAAACCTCATCTTCTAAATCATCTCAATCTCACTTCAATCAAAGCCTCCCATACTTCCTCCGACATTTCCTTCCTATATAGTATAATTAACAGCAAGGTTAATTCACCATTCTTACTCACTCTTTTCTCTTTCCGTGTTCCTTCTAGAACAACTCGCCTATCTGATACCTTCTCTTTGAATACTCCTCGCCTATCAACAGTAAAAAGATCGCTCTTCTTCCGAATTCATTCAATTTTCAACTCCCTTCCTTCCAAAGATCACATCGATCCTTTTTTCTCAACTCTCAAATCATTCCAGAACATGGTAGCAAGAGTTCGAAATATGTTAATTTATTCGTGATTTAATTTATTGTTTATGTTGTTGATTTTTTGTTCACTATTGTTAATTGTCAACTGTAATTGGCTTCTTACTGTATATTGATGTTTTTATTAATAAATAAATAAATAAACACCCAAAATTAGTGAAACCTAAAATATTCGAATCGATAAAATTCGGAAATAAACATTTAAAACTTCAAAACTGACGTACTAGAAACCGAGCAGCTACCTCAGATCCTTTCATTGATGTGATTCGCTTGTGTGAAACCCTACAGAACGCGCCATCTGTTTTCTCCCAGGGACCAAGCCGTTTCGCATCTTTCTCAGGTAAGAAAGCTTGGGAAAGGTTTTTTCCTACCTCAGGCAATTCTAACTTAACGCAGTCGCTCCCGGATGTAGGAGGAACTGGAGTGATTTTTTTTAAACGGCAGGAAAGATAAAATCGCTGAATCTGCTAGACGGTAAATCACACGATTTGATGAAATGTTTCAGCTATCGCATAACTTCAAGATAGTACGCTCAAATAAAGAGATAAAAATGTTTCCATCCAGGTTTTAAACATAGCGAAGAATCGGCCACACTTAAGGTGATGTTACCAATTGCATATTATATCCAAAAATAGTATTCTATTTTAGTGGTTCACTATTTATGGTATCTGTACCCTTCTGGGTACGAATTTGGGGTTCAGAAGTGCGCAAATAAACCTGAATGAAATAAGAGATATGCTGATTTTATTCACTGCGTTTAGATCTGTCTTTTCCTAAATACACGCTTGTTATTTTACTTGAATATCCACTTTATCCTATGAAGTAGTATTCTATTTTACATAATAATTCTCAGAATTAGTAGTAATAATTATGATAAATTGCGAACGGCATTGGTAAGTTATTAAGTAATAACAGAGAAGAAACTTGAAGAAATGCAAAAAAGAGAAGGGCAATGAAAATTCCAAATGGTTACTGAAGAGGTAATCAAGGTTTCGCCCTCTTCTTATCTCAAAACGAATTCCACCTTCCTGATATTTGCGTAAATTTCTGAATTTGTAAACAACTGTCCTAATGATAATGATTCATTTGGTATTCAGATGAAGGTTTCCATTTATCATTTAACCTAACGAGAACCATCGAATTGGTCGATTTCTCAATTAGCCAAGTAAATGACAAGAAGCAGGTTACCAAATTATGAAAAATTCTCGTCTTTTTGTTGTTATTGGCTTGTAAAGCAATGAAAATAAGAATGGAATTAAAAATGTTGAAATGAACCATTTACCCAAAGGCGAATAATTCCCTTCGTGTTAAATAGAAAAAGAAATGATATCATGTTATTACGGCATTGGAAATCAATGATCAGAAGTTGAAATCGTAATATTTAAAATGACATCATCCTCTGACAAAAGCACCCTCTACTGCCTCTTTGGAGATTCTTTGCATCTTCTGTCAGCTGAGAAACTTTTCCGCATTGTCTTCGTTTTCGTAGCGTTTGCTCTTTCCCAACCCAGTAGCATACCTCAAAGAGTTCTTGAGAAAGTAAATTAACTAGTACCCTCTCCACAGTGTAATCGTATCGGGTATCAAATGCAAGTTACTCAATAGATAACGGTCACTCAGTCTCCTATTGCGTGAAGTACGGGAATGGGATGAATGAAGATCATTCGTTGCCTTTCGTGAGTCTCATGAATTTCAACGGTCAGTTTGAGTTTGCGTGAGAAAAAGTAGTACTGCCGTTGTCAACGACGACCACTATTTTTTCGATGATTTGTCTTTTGCATATTTGGAATCAACTATGTGGTAGGAGCAGAAACAAGGAAAAGGTGGTGATGACTCTAAAAGTCGAAACGATGGTCGCTTTGCAATAAGTATTGTAGTTGGCTAAAGTTCGTCTTTTTAACGATTATTTTCCTATTATTTCTTACGGATTAAATAAGAATTTTTCAATTTTACGAAATTTGAACATTTAGATCAAAATAAAAAACATCTTCTACATTTGGCTTTCATACTCTACCATAACTCGTTCGAAGATAACTAATTAAACAAAAATTCGTAATCGTCGACTATTTTAGGCTAAAATTTTTCTCTTATGACGAAACATGAAGTGACTCTTTTCTTAAATAAAGATGACTCCTTTGCATTGGAACTACAATGTTACCAGCAAAAACTGGCTTACGACCTTTTCCTCCGTCAACGGATGAATAAAGTATATAATCGTTGAAAAATATGCATACGATAAAGTTTGGAGATATTTTGTACATCAAAATAAAAAATACACCAAAATCTGTAATTAAAATTTTTGATTCGGTTAGACGGACGCAGATTACGAGCACGGGTCCGCATAAATTACTAACACTACTAACTTGTTTATTTCTCCTTTAGATATGGCTAAATTCGTCTTTTAGTGGAAAAAGTAATATTTAGAGAATAGCGAAAATTCTACTTCTCAGAGGAAATGCTGTGACTACAAAATTGCAAAAGTTATCGAAAGATAAGGAATAAGAGGTGTGAAAAATAGCGACATTACTGGAACTCGAACTGTTAGTTAGTTCGAGTTCCCAGTAGCAAGGGTACTGTTGCGAAGGAGAGGTTAGAGATTTGGATGAGCTAATATATGAAACTTTTGTGAGCTCTATTTAAAGCTAATTATGTGATAATTTCAAAACCTCGCATATTTTTCGATTCGAAACACGTAAATAAATTTCATAATAAAGATTTTCCAAAGTCAACAACAATAAACAAATAAAAACAAAAAACAAGTATCTCGCTAATTTTCCTCATCATTTCAAAAACAATTTCAAACTAAATGAAACGCAAAAATCAATATTTACAATCAGCTTTACCGTCTTTTTTCGAGCGGATTTTTGTATTTATTCAAATGCCATAAGCACACCTAAAGTAATGGGGGATTGGTGGAATATGGTTGAAATTCGGCTCCTCTGCAAAAGAGCCTTGAGTTTAGATCCTCGAAGATAACTTATAGAGGTGGGAACGTTACCACTCGAAACCACGACTACCTATGCATGAACTATACCGTAACTTTGCATACTGAGCATAGCCAAAGCTCCTTGTAACAGCGAAGCGTAGCCTCCGGCATCAGAGAACGTTCCTCTGAGAAAGCTCGGTATGGAGGAATAGATATCGTGCGAATCTTAATGGTTAAATGACTGCCGACCGTCTACTAGATGGGAACCGATAAAGACGGGCCCAGGCGTCGGATGTGGTCGAAAAGAGATGATTCGAAACCGTTCATGGAGAGGCGATTTCGGAACGGAAATCACCTGTGTGTTGAGACGGCATCCGGCGTCGAGAGATTACCCACCGAAAAAAATTGAACAGCGCAGCGGTGGAAATTACGATCGACCGCAGGTCTGAGAGCGACGCTCGATCGAGCGTGGAATAGCAAGATCAACCTTGGTCGGATAAAGCTTAAAGATATACAAAAGATACGGGGATCCATGAGTCTTGAGCCGATAGCGATTCCGTAGACTCCATCAAACTGTTTTGAAAGAGAATACATGTACAACATATGAGCGAATTATTTTGCATCTATGCCAAATTACACCACTCGACGGCCAAAACTGTCTTATAACTTTTGGAAGAAATTCTTTGTTCTGATTTTGCGTCATTCCATTAAAAATTAGTTCCTTAATATCAACTGTTCCGCCGACAGGCCATTTCAGGTACAAAAATATTCGATCAAAAAGCAACTGACGTACCGAAGGGCATATCTAGAAACTAGCGAATGTGGAAGGGGGAATTTAGGATAATACCTCAAATGCCTATTTTTAAGTAGCAACAACATCAATACCTTGATTCTCTTCAATTAAATTTTACGCTGAAATGTCGTGAAAATTACAATACGTCAATTTATCGTAGAAACACTACGCTAATAGCATTCTTTTTGAGCTCCTTGCCATGACCTTAGAAAATTGCTCGTTTGCAAAGTCATCAAAGGAGGTTGCCATTGCCATTTCCCCTAGATCCACCAAAGTCACTCGGTCAAACCAGTATCACTGCTCGGTCTTCTTATCCGTAAGGATATTTGTCTTTCTTCTCCGATGTTTAATATTTTTTTTAATGTTGCTCATCTAATATCTAAAAGTGATCTGCTTATTGGAGCTAATCGGTAGAAAAATCACACACTTAACGAAATAGGCAGCAAATTACAGGCATACATACTGAATATAGATCTTAGGTGACTTACGTTACAATATTTACATTTAAGTTTAAATTAATCGAATAAAATAATCAAACAAATCACAAATCCTGAAAGTAAAAATGCAGAATTTACGATTTATGGGTGAAGATAGGATTGATCTTGAAAGAAAATCGGCTTGACGATTCAGAGAATGGTATCTTCCGATGGCGTGGACACAATGAGTGGGCGAACCATAGCAAGATTGGATATGCTATTTGATTAGTTTGAGAGTGGCCTGGAAAGGAGAGGAAGAACATGAAAAGGCTGTTTGAATAAAAAAGAACGTACATACGTCGTTTGACGAGTAAAGTGAATGTGTGAAAAATGTTTGGATATTTGAAACGAAAATATTAAAAGGACAGAAATGTACGGAGGAGAAGTAATGAAACTACAAAAAGGAATACGTACTGGTACAAATGTATGAAAATCCAGTGTGTGGGCCAAATTACACTCTGTGAAAGCCAAAACGGTTCATTTTATGTTTCTCGAGAGATTATTTAAAAAAATTGGGCTCCTGATTTATAGCTACTTCATAAAAATAAGCCAAATTGAATGGTAACAAAATGTTAAAAATGAAGAACAAAGCAGTTCCCTATTGAGAAAAAATACATCATAGGTTGTTTTCCGCTTGGAAAGCATTTACATTAGCCGTAATTCAAAGGATATACAACGCCCTTTTGAAATCTTCTTCAGAAGCAGGATATGAAACCGAATTTCTGCGATAAATGTAACGTATTTTTTTTATTTCTACCCAAAACAAATAACAGCATTTGCCCTATAAATAGTAGGGTTTTCAGGTGGAATAGGATTGTGAAATAATTCTTCAATAACGTTTTTGCATGTTTACCGCATATGCGGTAGAACTACTTGAAGAGTAAATTAGAGCTTCTTCAAACACAGAGAGCTCGGTAATTTAATGGCTATTTCAAAGAATGAATGAGCGAAGTCCACGAAAATTAAGTAACATAATAAAATAACATGTTTACTCTCTCAACGTTACTCACTACAAAAAAATCATGAAAATTCAAACGTTTTATTGTAAAATGAAAGCGTATTTCGAACAACGTGTAAGCTCAAGTAGTGATTCCTAGCTGGAATCCAATAACAAAAATTAAAGGTTTTTCGCGGATCAGATAGATAAAAAACAGACAAATGTTCCGAATGCTGATTGAAAATATCCCTGTCTAATTCTCAGCAAGATATTTCGAAGAAAATAAAATATTTAACCTTTTCTGGCTATCAAATGGAAATACCCCTAGACTTTTGGTGAGTACCAGTCCATTGCTGACAGGATACTGAAATCATAAAAATGTTTAATTTGTGCTGTATAAAATATTTTTTCCTCCTGTAGGATTCTTGTCATCCGCCTATAATTTTATAAGCAATAAAATATCAAATATTATCAACTTCGGTGCTCTCAGGCTTTCTATGTAGAACTTGAGGGAGGACGGCAAATCCACGGAGGAACATAAAAACGGAGAAATGATACAGGAATCGGAAGGACACGTGGACCGTAATTTTGGTTGAAGAATTTCTCATCCAGTAACGAACGGATGGAGAAATTCCATCTTAGGCGACAGGGATGGGCCTCAAAGGAAAAATCTAACGGAAGATTGTGGCGGGGATGAGAGGCACTTTTGACATGGACGCGGCAGGACGTTATAATGAATGGTCCCTCACTTTTCCCTTTTAGGTTCAAGCGAAGGGGGCCAATGATATTCACGAGTGATCGTGAGAGGAAAATCGTGAAGATGCCAGATGGGCGCCAAAAGCTTCTGATACTCTATACGCAAGAAGGCAATTTAATAAAAAGTACAAAATATTGAAATAAAATGAATAGCAACACCGAAACCGATACTAAGACTACCAGGAAAAAAGTGATAATATAAAGTTAAAGAATGATGAAAGCTGATGATCGATTTTTTCAATGTTTAATTCCTTTCTATATGATAACCTGTGGTTGGTAAAATTCTTATTAAGAGAACATAAACAATGCCATTAAGTGATTCGATCTATTTTATAGGAGTGATGTGCAATTAGATAAAAGACGCATTGGTTAATCAAAGTTCACAAACTTTCGGCATTGGTTTAAACACAGCCATGATCCTTAAACCCCGCGAATCATCTCCGAATGGTTATATTTAGGTCAGAAGATAAAATTCAGATATCGCTAACTTTTAGGTAATTTCCTGATGGATTACTCTTGGTGCAAATATTCCCTATAATGATATACTTCTTGTAATTTTTTTAACAGATGTCATGCTACGTATGTACTACTATCATGAGAAATCTGAAGAGTCTTATTTGACCCATAAAAATAAGTAGACCCATATGATAAAATAAGTTATACTTAGAGTGTGTTATGTACTACAAGAAATTTGGGCCTCAGGATAGCCATGGGGGTAACGGGTTAGACTTCGGTGAAAGCGGCTCCAGGTTCGATTCTCACTGGATACACACGTGCTAAATAAAGCAATTAGCTGTGGAAGCACGATTAAAATTACTACTCTATCTACCATAAAAGAAATTTAATTCGAAAGGAATGGGAAAGGATGCATTATGAACAAGGAAGGAAATGTTAGTTAAACATGAGCTAATTTAATCATGGTCATATCAAATCAATTTTATGGAAAGCTCTCTATGATGAAAGCCAAATCTTACTATTTCACAATTAGAATAGCCTTGAAAACAAAGGGGAGCAACGAGGTAAGGGTTTTAAGGGCGGTAAGGGATTTTAAAGGATTTTCACTATGGAATATTCCAAGAAACATGAGTTTTCAACAGTTAATTTTCACACAAGTTCTAATTTTGCTTGCCTTATATAGTCGCACCATGAGCACAATTGTTGAATAGCCATGTAACTTTCGATTGGTCATAACATAAAATTACTTAAAGAAAATTGCTGGTAACGAATGAAATCTAGGTTCTCTGGCCGTAGTTCGTGGAAAGACATTAAAAATGATAAAACAGACTTAGTAATTTCCACAAATAAAACTTTAATACACGACCGGTCGTGTATTAAAGTTTTATTTGTGGAAATTACTAAGTCTGTTTTATCATTTTTAATGTCTTTCCACGAACTACGGCCAGAGAACCTAGATTTCATTNAGGAAATTTCCACAAATAAAACTTTAATACACGACCGGTCGTGTATTAAAGTTTTATTTGTGGAAATTACTAAGTCTGTTTTATCATTTTTATTGCTGGTAATATTCAAATAACGGAATGTTATGCAACTACATCTAAACATATTCACTCCATCTCGTTTCACTACTTAATTCATACAATAACATTAAGTGGAGTATTTTTCTCAAATCGCCTTAAAATGAGAAAGAAAAACGAATAAAATAATAGCAATTCATTCTTAAAACAGAATGATACAATAATTATGGAATGATATGAATGATAATCCTATAATTTTACAGTGTTATCTAGGAGAGAAAATCTTAGATATAACTGAGAGAGATTTAACTACTAAATGTTTCCGATCTGATAACAAAAGACTTCTTCCTATTAATTATGAAAAAATGGTCTGATTAAGAGATTAATAGTGTACCTGCCGCGTTCTATGGTGAGAGCACACCTTGGTATTCATTCATGAATTTATGCTGCGCGACCGTGGAAGAGGTAACAGGAAACTCCTCATTAACTTTCTTTATCGAATTAATGCGCGACAACAAAGGAAGGGTGAAATGTCTTCTATATCTGCACACCTTTGCATCTTATGCAAGTGGAAAGCTAAATATAAGTTGTCATGATGTCATTCCAACAGGAATTCCATTGGGTGATAAGATAAATCTTTGAAAGAACAGACGAATGATCGTGCGCTGAATCGTCCAGGGATACAGTCACCGATTAAAGATATCTTTCAGCCGATAGAGCTACTTCTTCGGTTTATTTCAGTCACTGAAACATTAACTTCCATTACCAAATAAAAGATTTTCTGAAATACTCTCGCATAGCCTAGGCTGACTCTTAAGAAAACCATCTACAAATTAAAATTTTCTAGGAAGTGGAAGTAAAATAATAGATACTGAGAAAAAAAAGGAAACTAAGTAGTCATTGAACTATACAAATAACTGTAAATGAATATGATTACCAATTTAATTGGAATTACACGCATTTAACGGATGAAATGCACAGCATATTCCATGCTCAGTAGCGCCGAACGAAAATCAACATTTCACAAACGAATTCCAGTTAATTTCCTCTGAGAAACAAAAAAAAATCACATGGATGAGTAACTTTAAAGGAGGTATGACTGATGTATCCCACGGCTCAATTATCAGCTTTGCATTTAACGATTAAGATGTTTAGAATTAACCAGCCATGATAGCCGTAAAGGTATCTCTTGAAAAATTGGTGGTAACTGGACATGTCTCCATAAATGGACGACATATTATTGCCTCACAATTTTACTGAAACATTTCTGCAATAAAATTCCAATACCGCAGACATTACTCACTGTGAGCTGCTATTTCCTGAAATCTTGTAAGGGTTGAGGAGCTAATTGACTACTTCTTTGATATAAATTATAAGTATCCCTGTGTACAAGTAAATTCTTTCATTTACTATATTCGATTTTTCTTTAGCCTAATTCCGCTGAAATCGGGTTCATTGCCTAATATAGTATTCCTTGAAGGCTCTATTGTAATGGTTACTTTTTAAAAACAAAGCATGATATACTTGAAAGCGTTAGTTTTTATTAATACATAACCAGTGTGCAAGATATATTGGGGTCATTGATTACGAAAACACTGGCGCCCTTGTATTTCATTGCCCGTAAAAGATTTATTTATCTTGATTCTCATAAACTGGTATCGAAGGGCAAATGAAAACTGATACTTTTCATTGAAGTAGCTAAGCAATATACAAACTTAATAATAATTTCAAAGCTACATTCTCAATAAGATACGGATAATGCTGATAACATGTTTTCACCTGCTTTCGTCATGCTGACCGTCAGATCCCAAAAAAGTCTGGTTTACTCTAAAAAGGAGGTGAGGAACCTTTTATCTCCGGACGACCGCATGTAGCAACCGGCCAAATAGGAAACCATTAGGCAGCATTGAGTGTATATTGCCCGTATTCAAACATTTTAACATCGAAACTGTTCTAGGATGAACGAACATAATCATTAAGTTCACTAAGATGTGATGTATTGCATTTCATTTTCTCTAAATGTAATACACTATATTAATAGCGAAACTATTCAAATGGGTCAACCTATTCCAATTCCGGAAATGACGATAATTCCGCACTGAATACTAGTAAAAGCCGCTGGTTCCCCATTCTCTGTTCTAAAATCTACTTCAGCTTAAACCTAGCCATGTTTTAAAGTACTAATAATGTTGCGGTTCACCTTGTAAAACACTGCCCGGTTACCTGCCCATCGCGGATGTGATGTTAGGCAATACCATTGAAGTTACCGGCCAGTTAACCAGTCATTGTGAAGTAATCAGCAATCGACGGAGATCCACCGGTGGGATACAGGAAGTAAATTCCAAACAGCCATTCCGCGAAACGGATAAAAGAGGCGATTATCGCGAACACCGAGTGATGTGCGGCGGTGGGTGCTGACTGGTGCTGGGCCCAAGGTCAATAGGGTACCTCGGGTTGAGTGCGGGAGAATGGTCACAAGACGCGACGCGTATGTATTTCTGCACGGCCACCGATTCCCAGGCGGGTCGCGTGCGGGACAGAAGCAAATCAAACCGTTGATCAATCGAACGTCGAAACCGCAATCTAGAAGCGAGACTACAACATGCACGCACCCTCTTCTGGAAGAGATGCTGATGAAGTAACAGCACCAGATCGACCCGGTGAGGCACTAAACTAACCAAACGCACATATTGCACAGAACCAGAAACTAATAGTAGTCGAGATTTCCTTTGGTAATGTCTAGAAAAATTATTTCAGATACCTAACCCTATATAAATTCCTTCCTCATTTTCTTCTTATTAAGTTATTATTCCATTGTTCTATAGTTTCAACCAAATATAATTATGATTAGTAATTCAAATAATAAAAAATAAGGTCAATATCCTCAAGGTTTATTTACAAAAGCAATTGTATTTTAACAAGATATCGTGATGCTGGCACCATTTCGAAATGCTGGCGTGTACATTGCAAGATTCAGAGAGTAGTGTGTACAGAGGTATTTATTGAATATCTTCAAATCTTGAAAAATTTTTCTTTCCAGTCAAAAAAAGGTCATATTATTACCTCAAGGACTATCTATTCCATTACTAAACAATTCGGTAAGAAATCATTACTTAAGATAGTCATTAAAAACTACCTCAAATAGTTCAACATCCTTGTTTTGAAGAACCATGATTGGAAGGAAAAACTAAAAAAAAACAGTAATTAACCAGTAAGACAAAACCATACCAGGCATAATTACAGCGAGGGAGCTTCGTTTCGTTTTCATTTGATGAAAGGACACTTAAATTGTTTAAAATCAAGAGACCTGTTTGTAGATTTGGAAAAGATTTTCCTCCGCGGTATCTTCGCGAAATAATTGGAGGAACATCTTGCAACCTCAATGAGCCTTCACTATATCTTCTCTGCTAAAAACTAGCCGTTGATATCAAAGGCGGATTCCAAATGCATGAAACCGTCCTCTCCGCCGTCATTCAAAGAGGGAGGATGGCAAAAGAAGAGAAGACCTCCTAGGGCACCGAGGCGGAAAGCGTGTCAACATATTGTTGCAAGTCAATGTGATGTCACCATGAAAAAAATAATGCGCTTGAACCTTAAAATTCTCGGGGCACAACTTCTTGGAAAACGTGATGAATTCTGAGATCTAAGGCTCGCCGAAAAATGAGGTTAGGAATAACGTGCTACCTGAAGTCAAGGGCAGATCTACTCAATCGAGAGGAAATACTTTAAGAGATAAAATTTTGTTTTATTTCAACTAGTAATTTTTTTAATCAATACTTGAAGCTGTTTCTATTAAGCATCTATTCAACCACATTCTAGTAAAAAGGGTATATCATAGTAATAAAATACTCAAACGATAATACACAATAATATTACGATTCTCGAAGGAATTATTTTAAGTAATTTAATGAGCCTGGAACAAATAACATTGTCGTTTAATCAGTTAACAAGAGAAGAAACAGAGTGACGGGATAGCCTGTTGATAGAAAAAGGAATAGAGAATAATGTTATAGAAACATATAAGACATATGTAACATAAAAATATGTACATGAACATATAAAAATTATACGATCATAATCTACATTGTTACACATTCATTAGATACTTTCAACCGCCACAATTCGATACTGTTTTCAAGCAAAACCATCAAATTTTTCCAACTGAAAAAAAGCCCAGATATATTCATGGCCAAATTAAATGATTCTGGCGAAATCTGTTAATATTCATTTATGTTTTCTTAGAACTTTACGGTCGAATTTTATCCTTGGCACTAAAGTTAATTTACTAACTATATAATTTAATATATTCTGCACAATAGATTAATCAACAAATCGCAACGGCATCCATAGAGAAAGTATAATGATCGCCTATTCTAGGTAAATGGCATAAACAAGAGTGAGTTTAATGCCATTTTACAAAATAAAATAACGATAATCCCATGTGGAAATTATGTAGCATGGAATAGATTATGTAAATAAACGAAGATTTTTGTGGTAACATTTTTATATACAATTGTAAACGGAACTACTCGTTCCCTTACTTCGTCACTGAAAAACCCGATTCTTCTAAAGATAAGGGAGTTATTCGTATTCTAAAACCTGATGGAAAAAGTTAACGGATATCCATAACTCACGGGAAAATAAATTTCCGCCTAAAATAAACCAGAAAACCAAAGTCAAGTTCATAATTCACAGAACATAAACATGTTATGAAAGACTTTCACTCTCAGGCAACTCCAGCCCGGCGACTCTTCGACAATTTACAGCTTTCTCCCACGCTCGCACGAGATTCGTTCGTTTTCCGAGCTCTTCGCGCGGTTTAAATCACCTAACCGTCGACTTCGGAAAATCTTTACGACGTTGCCCGATTCGAAAACGATCCCGGTTACACTTTTACTTTCCCTTTCTTCCTTCCCGCCTTTTTTCCTACTTTTTTCCGCCTCATTTCCCTGCACTCCCAACTTGCGTAATTTGCCTGAAGGCCTCCGACGATTCCCCTTTTTTTCAAGGACCGGAATGAAACCTTCGCTGGAAACGTCGCAAATCAAAGCCACTTCGCGAGGGGACGCATCGATTAAGGGTTCGATTCGCATAAGAAATCACGATGCATGCAATATACAATCGATAGATTTTTTTCCCATTTAAGCGGTCTTCGCACGTAGGGCACCAATAGACCGCAGAACAGAGTGACCATGGCCGTCCTCACCTTGAGTCTCATGAGCTTGCTGCAAATTCGGCGCTCAACAACGTAAGCGGGGCTTTTTTGGCGCGCTATGGTTATGACGGAGAAAGGTTTACTATCACATTCAGACTGATCTGTTAAGTTTTAGTCTCCCTCTGAAATGACCCCGTTAGACATGTCATTTCAACTTCATTATCAGCTTTGCACAAGTATGGGCAATTACTAATTACTGAGTAAATGCACGTAAAAAATCTTTGGAATTAACTAAAAGTAGTTGTACTTTTCTCAGTGTAAGACAGTAGGACTCTGACATTTTAGAGTTTAAAATGTAAACTATGGAAAAACTACTTCTTTCCTTTCTTTTCTTGGATATGATGAGCTTTCGCAAAACTACGCCTTATTTCGTGAAATTCATACATGCAGAAAGTTTTATAATTACTAAACATCCGTTCAGGAATCCTGTGGGAAAATTTGTCATATTCTAATCGCAATCATCCTATGCTTTATTATCTTGCTAAGTTACGTTCCGAGGAATTTACGATGGATTATTTTCTTTTAAGTAGTCCATACATTCATCAAGATTATGCTCTGATAAACTTAATGAACTGATCAACATTAGCCTTCGTAGCGTAACAGCTTTAGATTGCTAATTAATCTACGTGTGGCAGCTTTAGATTGCTAATTAATCTACGTGTACGTTTAGATAACCAATCTGACACCTCGTTCCGTACCAAGGACTGTAAAAAGTATTTAGAAAAAAAAGTGTGATAAATAAGACGTAATTTATATTTTAAAGAGAATTCCACCACTGCATCTCCCTGCCCTATGTCTCTCCCTACTCCGTGTTCTCCCAAGATATCTTCCGCTTTGCCTTCGATACTTACTTTTTCCAATCTCTCATCGTACTGAGAAATATATTTCTTCCTCGAAGATCTCGTTAACCTGCTCCCCTATTTCTCAATCCTTAATCTTCCTCAAGAACTAACCGTAATTCCTCTTCAGCAAAGAATGAATCAATTAGCTGATCCGTTAACTATCAACTGCCAATATTCCAACACTCCTGATTAGAACCTTGGCAATGTTTTTAATCTTATCGCTCCTTTCAACTAAATCGGCACTTCGCAACCTACCTTCTAAGGTAAGTAGAAGAATCCTTGATTTTCTATTTGGCCTCCTTACAGGTTTACTCAACATAACGTTATAAATTAAAATAAGCTATGAACACCTATCACGCACATCACATAACTTCCAGCATCCATCAGCATCGTGAATTACGACTCGTTAACGTTTTTCTTACATCTGAACACTAATCGGCATAGAAAAGTGAAAAATGTAAATCTTTGAGAATGCAGGAAAAGGCTTTAATCAGTGATATAGAAAAGATCACAAATAAGAAGCTACAGAACTTGATGGATCTGAATTGGAATTGGGTTGTATCGATTCAGTTACGTGATTGTTTATATTACTTCTCGTTTCAACGAATGGTGTAGAGCCTCTATTCAACGTATAAAAATAGATTAGAAATTAACTTGTTTTAAATTTTACAATGCACTGTTAGATAATTAGCATAAGTCATTACAATTGACTCATTTACATTCATATTTACTAATGAGAGACTTATTCCAGCGGCATAATACCTAAAATCGGAAAGATATTCGTCACACAAATCAAGGAAAGAATTTTTCGTCCGACGACTAAAGAGAAAACTCGCTTCACTTCTACACGAGAAAGAATGCTTTCATATTCACAACACTTTTCCGACACCAATAATGGATGACAAACTTTTCCAACCATGGTTGCAAGCATTTAACATTTCAATTGACAGACTGGGATTTCCCTGACGTTCTTCAATCGCTTCGCCTCATCGATTTCCTGCATCGCGGCAATTAGCCTCGATTCATCGCCTGTTTCCCATGATCACTCCACTTATTCAGCACGAAGTACCCTCTCGCTCAATGAATGGAGCAGATATCCGCCAGCATAGGATACCATCCAAATATGTCATACTTTTCCGAGCAATTCTTCTTGCGCGATTCCTGGAAAAGGATACCAGTTTTTCGCGACACCAAAACATGGTTCTACTTATAGTGCGCACCGTTCAACTTCCGTAAACAGAACATCAATCTATTACCATAGACAGGCAGAATAGCGGGATGGTTGTACAATGCATGCGATGGACAACTTTTTTCCCTCCCAAGGATTCAACTCAACGACTCAACCGCGGCATCTATTTTTCCGTATCGCTTCGTTGCGCATTACGGATATTTTACCCTCCCAAGTTTTTATATTAAACTATATTAATCATTTCCCCGCGGAACTAGAGATTTCGATGTAGTGAAAGGTGCTTATCTCTCAAGAAGACTTTTTTACCGTTGCCATTATTTCTACAGAATTTATATGAATTTTGATAAACAGGAAAATGAGAATATGAGAGAAAGTATAATGATCGCCTATTCTAGGTAAATGGCATAAACAAGAGTGAGTTTAATGCCATTTTACAAAATAAAATAACGATAATCCCATGTGGAAATTATGTAGCATGGAATAGATTATGTAAATAAACGAAGATTTTTGTGGTAACATTTTTATATACAATTGTAAACGGAACTACTCGTTCCCTTACTTCGTCACTGAAAAACCCGATTCTTCTAAAGGTAAGGGAGTTATTCGTATTCTAAAACCTGATGGAAAAAGTTAACGGATATCCATAACTCACGGGAAAATAAATTTCCGCCTAAAATAAACCAGAAAACCAAAGTCAAGTTCATAATTCACAGAACATAAACATGTTATGAAAGACTTTCACTCTCAGGCAACTCCAGCCCGGCGACTCTTCGACAATTTACAGCTTTCTCCCACGCTCGCACGAGATTCGTTCGTTTTCCGAGCTCTTCGCGCGGTTTAAATCACCTAACCGTCGACTTCGGAAAATCTTTACGACGTTGCCCGATTCGAAAACGATCCCGGTTACACTTTTACTTTCCCTTTCTTCCTTCCCGCCTTTTTTCCTACTTTTTTCCGCCTCATTTCCCTGCACTCCCAACTTGCGTAATTTGCCTGAAGGCCTCCGACGATTCCCCTTTTTTTCAAGGACCGGAATGAAACCTTCGCTGGAAACGTCGCAAATCAAAGCCACTTCGCGAGGGGACGCATCGATTAAGGGTTCGATTCGCATAAGAAATCACGATGCATGCAATATACAATCGATAGATTTTTTTCCCATTTAAGCGGTCTTCGCACGTAGGGCACCAATAGACCGCAGAACAGAGTGACCATGGCCGTCCTCACCTTGAGTCTCATGAGCTTGCTGCAAATTCGGCGCTCAACAACGTAAGCGGGGCTTTTTTGGCGCGCTATGGTTATGACGGAGAAAGGTTTACTATCACATTCAGACTGATCTGTTAAGTTTTAGTCTCCCTCTGAAATGACCCCGTTAGACATGTCATTTCAACTTCATTATCAGCTTTGCACAAGTATGGGCAATTACTAATTACTGAGTAAATGCACGTAAAAAATCTTTGGAATTAACTAAAAGTAGTTGTACTTTTCTCAGTGTAAGACAGTAGGACTCTGACATTTTAGAGTTTAAAATGTAAACTATGGAAAAACTACTTCTTTCCTTTCTTTTCTTGGATATGATGAGCTTTCGCAAAACTACGCCTTATTTCGTGAAATTCATACATGCAGAAAGTTTTATAATTACTAAACATCCGTTCAGGAATCCTGTGGGAAAATTTGTCATATTCTNAGTGCCATGAGATATAAGCTTATTTTTACGGTAAAAGAATAACTGCTCATACGCTCACTTGTAAGATATGAGGAAAATTTTCTTAAGTAAATAATCCGACTAAAATCTATTCATTTCCTATTTGAATAGATTTCTACGACGCGATAGAACGAAACATTTATTTCGAGAATATAAGGAATTATACGTAATCATCTGCGTTATTAAACAGAATATTGAATAGGAAACGTACGAAAATAGTACAGGATGCTACAAATCCAAGAAAATGTACGTGATCACATCTAACTAATGTTACTTCCATGCGTAGACAGTTTATCGTGTCGTAACTCGATTGAGGATTTACATAAAAACACGACGAATAATGGAAAAAAATTCGTGCCGTAGTAATTTAGACCCTCAAGACTTCAACAATAATCTCATACATTTCTGTATCGCTCAATTCTAAATTTTAGAAAAAATGTAGCACGCGTATCCTTGATTAGTGAAAGGAGGACGCATTAAGGAGAAAATTATGGGAGTTCGCTGAAGTGGACACAGGAAAATAGCAAAAATGCCATTGATGGCAAGGATGGGCACCAAAAAAAATGAAGAAGAATGCAATTCTTGGGAGAAAAGTGGGGGAATGCATAGTGAAATCGTGAGAAACGTGCCAGTTCGCCAGGTTGCAGGCAGAATAATCATCCGGGGAATGCCCACGGAAGAAAGGCAGGTAAGTTGGACGTCTACAAAAGCAACTGTACAGAGGAAACAGAGGCTGTTAACGGCCGTGAAGAAGGACTTTGGGATGGGAACCTTTGGATACGTGATGCTAACCAAGGCTAAGCCTCGAATAACTAGGGAGGGGGAATCTATGGGTTTGTGGTAAAGGAGGGGCCAACTTAGCCGAAAATAATCTTAGGATGGTCAGCGTTTTTTTCATACCAATTGCGTTGACACCACGAGTACTCTTTTGCCGAAAACGCCAGAGGTAAAAACCAATTAAAGTACTGGATTGTACCCAAAGGTAGATTGCTATTGCTTGCTCCTTTTATCTTCACGAGTTTAACCTTCATTCAAGAGACTAGAATTTCAAAATTCATACGTTCCTCTATCTTATAACTCATGATAACTAAACATAGCAAAAGAGAAGCAATGAAGCTAAACACTTTAATCAAAACACCACATGCTGAACTATTTTTAAATCGACCCGATATGTTCTTAATTGACAAAATTGAAGACTAAAGCGATATTTAAAAAACTTTCTAGGTGCAGTTTCATTACATTACATTATTCTTATATTTTTCCCTGTACCTTCGTGAAATACTGATATAAAAAAATAAAAAGTATGTAAAGAATAAAGAATATCTTAGCGAAGAACCTTTTACTACATCTCACCATGAAGATATCCTTCAGGTTTAGGCAATTAGCCTCGATTCATCGCCTGTTTCCCATGATCACTCCACTTATTCAGCACGAAGTACCCTCTCGCTCAATGAATGGAGCAGATATCCGCCAGCATAGGATACCATCCAAATATGTCATACTTTTCCGAGCAATTCTTCTTGCGCGATTCCTGGAAAAGGATACCAGTTTTTCGCGACACCAAAACATGGTTCTACTTATAGTGCGCACCGTTCAACTTCCGTAAACAGAACATCAATCTATTACCATAGACAGGCAGAATAGCGGGATGGTTGTACAATGCATGCGATGGACAACTTTTTTCCCTCCCAAGGATTCAACTCAACGACTCAACCGCGGCATCTATTTTTCCGTATCGCTTCGTTGCGCATTACGGATATTTTACCCTCCCAAGTTTTTATATTAAACTATATTAATCATTTCCCCGCGGAACTAGAGATTTCGATGTAGTGAAAGGTGCTTATCTCTCAAGAAGACTTTTTTACCGTTGCCATTATTTCTACAGAATTTATATGAATTTTGATAAACAGGAAAATGATAATATGAGATTAAAAAGTATACTAGATGAAATATAGTAATATACTTTTTAATATACAAGTAATATGTAATATATTTAGTGACAAGATAAAAACAATAATCAGACTCAGCAGCTTTTGCAGGTTTGTCACACTCCATTTTTTGCAAGGCTTTTAAGTGGATTCGATTGG